>JAEQBH010008938.1:0-121982 GCA_016808115.1 Tetrastigma voinierianum
TTATTCTCTCATTATTTTATTAGTATAATAATAAAATAATTATTTTAATAATATTTTATAACATTTTATTTTTTAAGATATATTATTTTATTATCTATTATTTTATTAATTTTGAACTATTTTCCATATACAATATAGCAAATGATTTTAATATATTCATTTTGGATCACACTTATAATTATTTATTGAAATAAATAAATTTAAAATGTCAATTTGTATTTATTAAAATTATTTTTTTGATAATGAGAGCACATATTTTTTTATTTATATATTGTAATTAATAAAGTATTAAGATTTTAATTAATTCAATTCAGTCAATTAACATTAAAATTTAAATAATTAATATTTTTACCATCGTAGACAGTTTTTACATTGTATTTTATCATTTTATTAATGCAATTTTATTTTTTTATTAATGTTGTTTTATTTTCTAATGTAATACGATTAGTTTTATAATATAATATTAATCAGCTTTAAAATATATTTCTAGGTTTTTAATATAATATAATTTTATATTTTATATTTAAATAAAAATAATATTTCAGAATATATTCTTATAATATTCTAATTAAAAAAAATAAAGATTTGAATAATGAATAATACCTTTGAGTTAAAAATACAAATAGTTGGTTGGAGTTGGAACTCCAAAAAGTAGGTCTCATCATCTCCAAATATGAAGAATATGTCAATTTAGAGTTTGAAATAAAGGTTTGTTGTTGGAGTTGTTCTTATAGACCATATAAGAGCTATAAACTATATTGGGTCATGTGCTATGGACTTCATACTTTATTGGATGCTTCTAAACTATATAAAGATTACCACTGATTCTGGTAAATGCAAGCTTCAGACTAAAAACAAATGCAAGATGGTTTTCTAGATAACTTGATATTTCTAATAGGAATCATGCTTTTAAAGAATCGATTCTAAATAACTACAGTTAAAATATAAAGATTAATTTGTAATACACGACGGCTTCACAAAAAAACAATCGTGTTTTATTATAAACAAAGGATTTGACATAATGTATCAGAACGCCCACCGCTTAACTCAATCATTTGACAACGTTCGTTATGTTAATATCTGGGGACCGTTAATATAAATGCCTGTAACTTATCAAGATAATACCTTGCTTGATTTTTGAGATGTAGTAGTACCTTAACATACTTGAGGTCTACCTTTGCAGGCTCTAAGCATTATCATATCTGATCTTATTATGTTGGTTAGAGGGCACTTTCGTATATTATATTTAATTACTATTTTCGATACTTAAACACGATTATTTTTTTGTAAAATCATACCAACCAATATATTTTTGCATTCTTTACAAATTTTTTACAATTATTATCAAATCAATGGCCAAAACACAATTTTTTCTTTCTAATATGCAATTGGAAAGAGAAGAAATTTCTTAGTTATATTTCAGTTTTTCCATGAATTCCTGTTTATTATGGGAAAGAGCACGCTAGGAAACCCTAATGAACTTTAAAAAAATTTCTTAATATTTGTTAAATTAGAATGATTTGGCTCAAGAATCAACAGGCGTTTGTAGTCCAACGGTTAGGATAATTGCCTTCCAAGCAATAGACCCGGGTTCGACTCCCGGCAAACGCAAGTAATTCACATTTTTATGTAGACTATAATTCTTTTGTGACAAATTTATCATATGAGACACCAAGCATAACAGGGAATAACTCTTCCTTCCCCGATTGATACTTGTTGTTGCAGACAACGTTTGATATTTTTTCCGTGTTAGGTAATAAATGATTATGAGTTCAAGAACAAACCACCCAAAAGAATTCACTGAGTGAGAACAAACAAGCAACCTTTTTCAAGATCAAAAAGCATCACGCTACTTTTGATTATCTCACCACATGAAGTACAAGACAGCAGATAGGCTTTGTGCCCCAGAGTTCAGCTCCTCAGATTGATCGATATTTTCATCCAGTTCTCAAGTTAGGTCCCCACCCCCCAATTCCGCTTATACCCACCCCAGTTTTGTCAATTGTAGCCACTTCATTTCTCTCCTCTTCTGGAAGTAGAAGGATATGTACCTTAATGGGTAGCACCTCTGACCCACTGTACTGATGTTTAGCAGACAAAGCGAGGACCTTAGAGATGGCGCACTCTGATATGCGTGCATGACGCCCAGCGAATAAACTGATTCGGTCACAATGAGGTCAAGCTGATCCTGCCTACCAAGTCCACCAGGTGATTCCTTTGCTGTGGATGACTGAAGCCTTGGAGCCACTTTGTCCTCCTCCGTATTTCTTCTTGTGTTCTGTTTCTCCTGGGTCGTGCCTTAGAGGAGGTGGGGAATCTGAAAACACAAGTTCTTTGGCCAAGCTTGATTCTGCAGGACCCAACAAGAAACAGAGTAAGATCAGGGTAGTATAGAATAACACTCAAATATGGCAGCCTATTTTTGGCATTATATGAAGTGACTGGTGAAATAGTTTCCAATAACGGTCTCTCATCTCAGTCAAAAACTACATTCCAGCCTGCAAACTGATTTTTTTTTGTGCTTGAAACAAGCTCTGCAATTTCCACAATGGATATAGTTTTCCGGCATGCAGAACTCCAAAAGAGGAGGTGGTTTTACATGTGTTCAACAAATATAATATTAACCCTTATCATCATCACAACAAACAAATACCGATGGTAAGATGTGTTGTTTTTCCTGATTTTGCTTTCTATAAGTACCTACTCAGCATGTGGGTTTGGTGCATGTTTTATATGGATGTGTTCTAGGTGTCAGATCCTTTGCACCGACTTGCTGAAAACGGGTATGTATAATTGCAAGACATAATAAAAGGAAAATATAAACTAATTTAGAAATGAAACAAAAGAAAAGATCTTTTTTGATGATTTACAGATGACCCCAAAACCGCAATGCAGCCCTTATGGACACTTCATGCTAACAGAAGAGTGTACCCAAATACAGGATTCAATCTTAGGCTTTCTGTGAACAATGGAAGACAACCAAAATTCCTTATAAGACACATGATCTCTTGGCTAAGGAACTTCAAGAGATATAGCTCAAGATACAAAATATAACACCCAACGGCCATCACATGAAAGGCGGAACTTTAATACTCCTAACCAGGAGCTTCCCATGTGGATTCGCAGATCCAAGTAGTAGTTGATGGTCATGAATAAAAGATAAAACTATAATTTCAGCATACATAACATGAGCAACAAGTTTCTCTAGTCTATGCTTTAAAAATATCAGAGGTAGTGGATTACCAGATCTTTCCTAAAAGTTTTGCGGATTGCTGGTTGTGCTAAGAGTGCTATGTATTTTAGCTGGTTCTATGGCACTACATCTGTTACAAGAAGTCCCATTTTCCCTTTATCCTTATATTTTCTTCTTATACTTGAATATTTTCATTAAAAAGTTCAAGCAAGCTATCTCTCACTTTTCTTATTATTTGCAAAGGAAGTTGAGGGGGAAAAAACAATCTATCAAACCTAAGCTAAAGCATATGAGGATCCTACACCCACACTCATGTAATGTGATATTGCTAGTGCATGATTATGCTGAGAGCCCAGGTATCATTAATCAAAACAAATGAAGATAGAACAAACATCACACACCTCCACTTGTGTCATCCAAGATTATCAAGTTGGCTTTATAGGCTGGCAGGTGATTTCCCCTATCAACTTCAGAACTCGGACTGAAGAAGTTAAAGCTTGGCAGTGAGGGAACTGGAGATGGGAATCCTGGTGCAGCTGATTCACAGCAGCTGCTAAAAGAAAAACCCCCAGATATTGAGCAAGGTGCAATGTTGGCTACCAGAAGTAGAAATGATGATCTGCACGTAAATGCAGGCTAAGTTCTATTTGACCACCTTGTGCGTTGGTGATTCATAACTGAAGCCAGAGTCTGACTCCTGGCACCCAAAGGAGAGAGGAGCTGGCCACCCATCAGTTGCCCAGATCTTGGATCTTTGTGCTTGTATGGTTCTTGGACTTGACTCTGCACAGTCCTTCAGCCAGAGGAGCTGCAAAGCACAGTAGCCTTTATCACAAACAAAATTTGGAATAACTGCATGTTGTGTCTTTTGAAACATTTAGGAAATGACACTAGAATTTGGAGAAACCATGTGGAATGAGTTTTTTTTTTTTCTTTTTTTTTTTTTCAGAAACGGAATGAGTCTGAGCAGTCTAACTTCAAAATTTACGACAAATCATAATCTCTGTAAAGGCTAGACGCTACTTGATTGTCAATTTAGTCAGTGTCTGGCAAGCTTCATGTGTACAGAAATCTATCAAAACTAGGAAAATTTGAAATTTCTTCTACTGCTGCTACCCGAAAAATTACCAAATAAACATCTTTTAAAATTAACCATCCTCATTCATCCACATGTGAGCCTCTGGAGATTCTAACAGCAACTTAAATGAAATTTACTAGAAACAACACAAGCATTAATGTACTCATCATACCGAGAACCTGTGCCGCAGTGAGCCTCTTGGAAGGATCTACACAAAGCATTCCAGTGATTAATTCCTTGGCAGATGCAGATATACGATCCTATAGGAATGAAATTGGAGGGAACCACAACCGCTGCTCTAACAGCATCAAATATCCTTGACTTTGTTTTTCCCCAAAATGGTGGTGTGCCGCTAAGGAGTATGTGTACAGAATAACCCCAGAACTCCTACAAATCAGCAGCCTGGATTATAACCTCCAGCCAGTACCTCAGAGCAATATAAAATGGACTCCCAACAGTCCCATGCAAACTCTTGCCCTGTCAAGATAAATTCATATGCGAACAACTCAAAAAGATGGGGTGCAAGAATTTAAATTGTTGATGCAAACTAAACAGAACCAAAACTAATAAATAATGTGTACTCAGGTTCGATATAGGTTGCTGCACCAAAGTCTGCCAATTTAATCGGCGCGAGGATGAAGAATTTAGGCTAAGAGGATGTTCCCGCTTCAAATCCCATAACAACACCATTGTCATGACAATACATAACTACTTTGCATCAGATGCCTGAAAATATCCCTAGCCTCACACTCAGAAAACATCCCCTGCTCCTCAAGCCTATGAAAAAGCTCTCCGCCTGCACATAACTCCATCACTAAATGCACATACTCTTCTTCCTCAAAAACTGCCTTGAGATCTACAACATTTGGGTGCCCAGATAACCTCGTCATTATTTCAATTTCAAGCGTGACACTGCACACATCATCACTTGTCGTCAATCTCCCCTTGGAAATGGATTTAAAAGCCAACATCTCACCAGTCAACTCTATCAGAGCAAGCTCTAATGACACCAGAAATTGCCCCCACCCCAATTCGTTTCAAGAACATATCGGTCTTTCACCCGAGACTTGGCCTGCTCCAAAATTGTTTCCAGCGTTTCCATTTAATTTTATAACAGTTGCAGGACCATGTTAAAAGCTTAGTTTTCCACCTCCGCTACACCTATCCCAAACAATGAAGAGGCTCCGACGCCAAGAGACCAATCAAACCCACTCTATATCCCAGCATCATCAAATCATCATCTCCGGTTCTCCATAGCTCTCAAATCCGGATTTTATGTCTTCACAAACAAACCATAGTCCAATCAGAACCCGGAAAACAGCATCCTACAACAATTAATAACATTCTTATCATCAACTATATGTTCATCCATCAACTACCTATGCTGAAACCCAAAACGTAGTATTCAAATTTCAAATAACTCGGCTTAAATCCTAGGGTTTTCAGCCTTCTTTATTTCATCCTGATTTTGTCTATCACTCTTGTTTTCTTCCTTTGGATCATAGAGTCAAAACAAAAATATATATATATTTTTTAAAAACACATTCCCCCGATTTTCCTTACAGATCCACTCACAGAATTCAGACTCACGAACTGGTCTAACCACCCCAAACAGACTTCCCAACCTCACCCAAACTCCAGAAGAAAAACGAACCTGAACTCAAACTCAAACCTATCATTCCAGAAAATACCCAACACTCCATGAACAGTCATATCAAATCAACAAACAAATAAACAAAGCTCTTCAGACTCCCAAAAAGCAATCAAACTCCACCCTATACTACCAAACCATTCAAGAAAAAAGCCACCCATAGCCTAGACATCTTCAGAAAATACAGTAAACAGCCATATCAAAGAAACCCACATTCTATAAACACTTCCAGATACAGAGAATGAGAAAGAAAAACCTGTTTGGAGAATCACCGTTGGAAGAAGAGGAAGAAGTCCGTTACAGAGAAAGTCCTCTCAGTTCAGAGCCAGTCATCACCCATCGAGTTCAAAAACATCATTCAACACGACTTTAAACCGATCCAGCCTGTTCTCATCGTTTTTCTTTGTAATATAATTGAAGGAATTTTGACTAAAATTTGAAGCTACAACCCACGACTATCGTCCGACAGGTGTAACCCCAAGTGCAGTTTGGTAATTGTCCCCCAAACACTGGGCATGTTAATTTACATGATTGCCCCCAGCATAGACATGTCACACGTGCAACCATCATGGTATGTTCACACTTCCGCGAGTGGAAACACCATTCGTATTATTTTTTTAAAAATTGAGGAAACTTCTTCGAATTTTATAAATATTATTTTTTCAACTCCAGCATTTATGCATTATTGACCAATTAAATAAATTAATATTTATGATTTCAAAAATAAAATAATTAACATTTATATGTAATTTAATTGTACCTATTAATTATTGCCTCTAGAGTTTCTAATTAATTAATATATCATTTTTTATGACAGCAATTACAAAGAATAACTAATAGTTGAAAATTCAAATTAGTAGCATAAAAATATCTTTTTTACTCAAACAATTTACTATCCTATTTTACTTTTATAGATGCAACGATAATTATAATATATAATCCCAAAATAATAGAATTAGAAATAAAATAATACAATTAAAATACCAATTTTTATTATACTTCTTTTTATAATTTTAAATTCATCCATTCTTCTAGGTTTCAAGAATTGCAATTTTCTTGAAAAAGAATCTTTGCAATTTTTCCGTCATTTGAAAAATAAATAAATCGTAATTTTTATCTTAGAATCATACTTTTTACGATAATTATTGAAATATTATTTGAATATCTTTTTGTGATTATTTAAATAATTACTGTTTCTACTAAGATTTGAACGGCGCGTCCCCATCCCTAGGTTTATTAAGGTCTCGTCGTGTCTCGCGATACGGATAAAGCAACTCCAATTCGAGTTTATCAAGGATGCTATCTCCCATAATCTCTAAAATTCAAGACTCTTCAAAGATAAAAATCGTGACTTCAATGCAGAGCAGAACGTCATCCATTTTTTGTACAAGATATTTCGGTTAATTTCGTATAGACCAAGATGTTACAAAAATAACGACGCGCGCCATCATAATCCCAACAGCTATATTATATCTCATATTATGTTTTACTCATATTTTTTATCAAAAACATTGAATTTATTAAAATAACACCTACCATTCGAAAGAAACATTGCTCACGCTGGCCAAAATAACATCGCTCGCAATCAGAATGACATTTCATGACTTATTTTCGACAACTCCCACGGAAGGTTTAAAGCAATATAATCACAACCGATTATAAATTATCAGTTGATAAATAATACAAGCTTAATCACCTATATGTATACGTATCGAGATATATATATATATATAAAGACAAAAAACAAATGCAGACTAAGTTTGTTTCTGGCTTCATTTTTTAAATTATTATCGAGAAATTTTTTGGAAAACATAGAGAACACTATTTGGTGTTCTTGAGAATTATTTTCGTTTCACCCAAGTCATTAGATTCTCGCTGTTGTGATCAAAACATTTATTAAAAACTATTTATTACAGATAAAAATCATTACACGAATTAATATTTTCTAACACGATATTTACACGCAAAGATCTTATTTAATTAAAATAATATATGTTTTATTTTATCCATCACTATAAAATAGTAAAAAATATATATATTTATGATAAAATAAAAAATAAAAATATTTGTATTATGATTTTAATTAATAATAAAATTAAAAAGTTTCAATTACCATAATAAAAACCTAAAATATTTTATATAACCTTTAATATTCATTAAATTCAAATTTTAAATAAAAATGATGAAGATAAAGGATTTTTAAACTTATTTTATAATCTCATTTATCTATCATTTAATAAAATTAAGTTTTATAAAAATGATATATAATTATAAAAAGATAATTTATATATTATATAATAAGATTTAAAAATAAAAATAAAATCAAGTGAAATCATTATACCTTCTCATATATATATAAGGAGATAAAAATAAAAATGATAGTCGGATATTTACAAATAAAAATTTCGAAAACTTTTTTTATCAATCCCCGACACCCTAATCTGCATTTAATGCCTATCAACTTATTATGATAATTATCCTAATCAATTCATCCAAGCAGACCCTAAAATGTCGAGCTTTACCGTGGCCACGTTTTCAGCTATTACTTTTAAAAAATTGTTGACATGTCATTATTAAATTAAAATTTAAAAAATGCCAATAAAACAATTAAATATATAAAGAAAATGCCAGTTGGTAATTAATAATAGTTTTCCTTTTATTTCACCGATATAATTTAATTAATTTTTCTTTTGAAACAGTGTTAACATAGAATATGTATTTTCCTTGTAAATGCGAAGTGTCACGTTGACAAATGGAAATGTGTTTTTCCTTTTATTTCATTGACATAAATAGTTTTCTTATTTACGGGATATAATTTAATTAATTTTTTCTTGAAACAGCAATACTATAGAATATGTACTTTTCCTAAAAATGCGAAGCCATCGACGTCACGTACACATACCCGAATAATCATATTTGACAACTTTCGAACAAACATAGAGTTTTGAACATATTTAATTTATTTAAAAAAAATTTATCAATTAAAATTAAAAATAATATATAAACTAATACGTTCTTATTTAAAAAATTATCACATTAACTTAAAAAACCTTTAATATCACAATCAATAATTAAAATATTATTATTCAATCAGACATACAAGCTCCAAACAAGGGGCGTATTATTGGATGTGGTAGGGGCCGCCCAGGATTGTCGCGGTGGTGGCAGAAGTTGCGGTGGTCTATACTTATTTCATTTGCTATGTGTCCGTCATCTATTGGATAGACCGCAATGAACTTTCTATTTTTTTAATTGCTTCTTATATTTATTTTTAAATCTTATTGAATTTGTTCTTCAGATGGAATTTATGTTGTTAGAGGGAAAGTAGCGATCACCAGCCGTGAGGAGTCGTCGTCTAATGGCCTTAGCTGTACGCTTTCTGTAATTTTGGCTTTTAAAATAAAAAAATAAAAAAAGTTGTGGAAGCCAATATAATTTGGATTCTGTGGAAGGAATTTTTTTTTCCAGGGAGAAAGAATTATGCCAATATGCATTGAATCAGTAATTTTGATGAGTCATCTGCAATAAAAATATTTAAAATATGCAATTACAGCACCGCTTTAAGTCAAGATTAAAATGCCCCCTCCTATGTTAAAGTTTATATAACGTATTTACTATAGTATTATAACATCTCCGTTATGTTAATGTAATTGATCTTAATATTTTTGGCACACAAATATCAACTTCAAATATTCAAGGACTCAGTCCCTGAAAATAGTTTTTCCCTTTTTTATTATCGTCAGATCTTGGACAGACGTGAAAGCTTTGACCTTCTGGAATGTTTTTGTTACTTCAAGTACCGTAACCAACACAGCAGCCAGATTTAGTCATAATATTTATTTTTGACTTCATAGAAAACATCAATTGCATTTCTAAACCATTCATATGTCATATGTCCACAATGCCGATGCTCCTATTTCTATATGCAATCACTCATTTATCATGGTCTACAAAATTTCATGCTCTAACCTTTGACCAGTGTTTAAAATTTTAAATACTCCACGACATTTCCTCGCAAGGTTTACTAATTCCACACCATTATGACCCCAAGATAATCGCTCTAATCTTAAATTTAATTTTGGAAGTATCTAGCGACATTTCACTGATATATTCCAGATTTTTGACCGATTTTTCGATATTTCCGATATATTCCAGATCGCTCATTGAAATTACACCGTTCATAAACGCAGCGATATCGGCATCGCTCATAATTCAACAAAACACGTCGGGTCGATATTCAACTCGCCAAAATCGGCGGCTTCAACCTCCCAATCCACTGTGCCGCATTCCCTCATTATACGATACGCAAATGCTAATATATCATTTTCTATTATTACGAATATTTTTAATACTTATAACATGCCTTTTAATAACTAAATATAAATATACAAATATATAAAAATATTGTATTATATTATACGTTGTTATTACAATTACCAAATTTAAAAAAAATGAATAAAATATTTTATAAATTATATAAAAATAATTTACTTAATTAAATATATTTTAATAAAAATAATTTAATTTTTTATAAACAAATATAAATATAGTAAAAGAACGTGAAAAAAATAAAATCTTAATCGATATTATCATTCTCTATACTTTCAAATACTTGAGCAAGAATCCTAAATATATTCTTAATTTTAAATAATTTTTAATTACTAGACATATTTATATGTAATATCCACCGATATATCTCCGATATATCCGATAACTGCAAACTCAGCACGATATATCCGCTGCTAAACCTATATTTACAACTCGTTTTCACTATGATTTAATGGATATAAAAAACCGATGATAAGTTAATTGGATGCTTTACTTATCCATGTTGTTGTTCTTCCATTGACAAGACAATTTTATGTTGAATAAATATAATGAGATAATCATGAATATGATAAGACAAACTATGGTCGATGGATATCACCAATAAGAACTGATTTTCTACGTCATTTTCGCATCACTTTTAGATGACTCTCTTGGCTTTACTAGTGATGTCATATGGAGTATGGTACAAATGTGTTACACTTAAAACAAATCCTAAGAGATAGTAAAAGTTTCATCATCGCTTTGTGGATGTAGGTAAATTATAGATAGTAAAAGTTTCATCATCACTAAAAAGTAATGATTTTTTTAATACAACGGAGTATAATTGTACGTGATGTTCGGTTGCTTTTTTATTTAATATCAATGTAATTTTTTTGGCTTAATACGGTCATCATTAATAAGACAATTATTAAGTCGTTTGCTTTCTTTTAACATTGCAAGGAGCACGAATGGCAACTACACGCATTATTTCATTTCCGCCCCGCCGTTATTAATACGCAGCTCGATTTAATCATTAGTGCCATAATGTTTCGGCTTATTTTCTTAAATCCGGCATGCGTCGGCACGGCTTGGTGATACATCTCCCGCTTCTCGCTCTAATTATATTTTTAAATTAATTTTTTATTATTTTATTTTTATACGTTAATATAAATAATAATACACTAGAATGTTTTTTAATAACAATTTATAAGATCATAATTTTTTATTTTTTTTATGAAATATATTAATTTTAATATAATAAAAATAAAAAACAAATATGTACAAATGAACGGCATTTTGCCATGACTTTCTCACACTGCCCCGTCCCATTTAATTTTTTTAAATGGTATACCTTCGGTAATCAAAAAATAAACGAAAGAATGCCGATGGCACGCTCTCTATCTCAAAACCGCCGTCATTATCCATGCACAGACATGTTGCTAGCTACTTTTTGATCAAGAATGATTGAAGTTTTTCTATTTTACTTAATATCCTTTATGAATTAAAAGCCAAATATTTTTATTTTTTCTATTCATAATTTTTTTTTTAAATTTTAGCAATAAGTCGTAATATTTTTAAAAACAAATGCCAGGTCAATGGTTATTTTTGCGCTTAACATTAAATTAAAAAACAAACAACTCCTAAGAAAGATCTCCAACAGTTAAGAAAATCTGAAGATTTTAAAAGCTATTTTTTTTTAACTCAAAAAGCAATCTGAATTTAATGAGCTAAAAGCGCATAAATTTTCAATAAATAACATCTAAACTTTACTTATACTAAAACTATTCCAAGACTCTCTTTCCCCTTCCTTTAATAATTACATTATATACCCTTCATTCATCTATATCACTCTAAACACTATAAAATAAACATAACATTAAAAAAGTAGTTGAAAATTATTTTCCATATCATATTAAATAAAAATTTAAAATATTTGTATCTTATAAATAATGAAAAATAAATAATTTGTCGAATTTTGGGATTTTTATTCATATTTGTAGTCATATACTAATAGAAAAAATTTGTTGCTCTTGATTCATGTGTAGGATGTGAGTTTTTGAACCATCTCCCAACATTGTATTGCTTTGAAGGGTAGAAGAGTTTTAATTGTATTCTTGATGAAACGATTCGGTATATTTGCCATTCGCAATTCTTGAAACAATCTTTGGCACATGGATTGCTTTCAATTGTTGAAAGCGCTTTTCTTTGTTAGCATCTAAATTCGATTTCTTCAGCTCTTGAAAAGATGGTCTAGACTTAAACTCTTATTTTCCCATGTCCATTCATTTAACATTGAAACTTGCTTTAAACAATTGAGTTAGATTTATGGACTGAACGTGAAATTGTTGAGTACGTAAATTTATTCCTTGTTTTCCTCTAATTTTATTACTATTTGCTCCTTTAGCGCCTGTGCTGTAAGTTTGTTCGGTCTTTTTCTCATAATATGAAAGATAATTTTTTGTTATTCAAGTATTACAAAAATTTAGGTGCGGTTTGTTTTTCTTGTATTAAATAAAACTTTTTTTTAACTTAATATTGAATAGTATTAAGTATTAAGTTATTTATTTTTTAACATTAGATAATGAATAGAGATAGTAATAGGATGGATTATTTCGGGTTCATATACCGTCACATTAGCAATAGGACGGGTTTAGTTTTAAGCTGTGTCCAGGTTTTGGTAGGTTTCGTTATTTTACCAGTAGAGCCAGGTTGGAGCGGGTTCCGGTGTGATAACTCCATATCTCGATTATATTTTAAAAATATTTTTTTATTATTTTATTTTATAATTTAATATAAATAATAATTAGACTGTTTTTAATAAATAATTTATAAAAATTCATAATATTTTTATTTTTTATATTAATTTTAATATAATAAAAATAAAAAGAGTAAATATAAAAAATAAAAATAAACGAGTGTGGATTTGAAATTTTCTTATCATCATAGAAGCCATAAATTTAATTTTTTAAATAAGGCGTATTTGATAATTAAAGAAAAAGCAGTCGAGATTCGGGATAAGGTATGTCTCGTCGAAACCACTTATGTTGTCGTCACGCAGTAATGAATGTTCTTGTGGCACTATTATTGACGATAGCCTGAGTTTTCTTATTTTAGTGAAAAATGACTTTTTATAGAATAAAAAAAGGTAAATATTTTCACTTTCTCTAGTTATAACTCTTTTAAGATTTTTTAGTAATAAGTCGTAAAAATTTTAAAAAATAAATGATTTAATCTTTGAAAGCTTTCGGTATTAGGTAAAAATAAGCAATATACTTAGTTATGATTGTAAGGATATTGTATTTACAATAATTATAATTAAATTAATTTTAAAAATAAAAATTAGCTCTAATATATGAATAGTAGATAAATAATAATATAAAATCATTACAATAACAAAAATAGTAACATAACCGTAAGCAGTTTTTTAAGGAAAAATAATATTATTGATTGGCTTTGCAAATAGTCGATAAATTAAATATATATAAATTACAAAAATCATAAAAAATGAAAACGATATCCGGGTTAACATAATAATCGGCGTAAAAGCCTCTGGTGATAATATGGTGATTAAAATATTTATGTTTTTTAGTTATTTAATATAACGATCGCCAGCCAAATATAATATTTTTATTGTCAGATACATTTCTTTACATTCATCATGCTCTCAGCACTGAAATAAAAGCGTTAATAATAAAACAATGGCGAAAAGCTCTGTAATTATGTAAACCAAATGATAATGGCAAATAAGCGACAGATAGCAGAAAGGCACTGTCTTTATGAAATAATCATTTATTAAGAGATAAGTTGAAAAAAAAAAGAGGAATATATCTGAAGTGATTTCAAGCCAAAAAAAAGGTCGAAAATCATCCATCTTTGTTTAAAGTGACTAGATAAGAAAGAAGAGAAATTTGAGAGAAAATGAGACTAGATAACTTTTGAAATGGAATAATTCATTGCAAGCAAATTCCTCCAAAGGGCTATGGAGAGTCCCAGAAAATATCTGAATTAAAAATAAATACAGAAAATAATAGTTTGAAAAATTAAACCACTTTAGTGTAGTTTTTTGTTCACATAGAATGAAAGATTCACAAAAAAGTAAGGCGTCTGTGAATAACCGATCTAAATTCAAAATTTAAAAACAGAGAAGTGTCTTTGAAAAACTTAGTTAAAAAGCTCATAATTGTAAGCTTTAGAAAATGTTTAACGAAAAGGCGTTCGGTTAAAATTTAAGGTTTTGAATTTATAGAAAGTGTCCTCTGAGAGACATTTTGCGCGAAAAGTATAATAAATTTGAATATTTATAACCTTTATATTTTAATGAATTTTTATTTTTATATTAGCTAAATATCGGAAAAGCCAGATATTTTCGAAAGATAATAAAAAATTAAAAATCTTAAAAAAATATTGTTTGAAAAATTATTCTCACTATAATGTAGTTAGAATATGACCTATAATGTAGTTTCTTGACGTGTGGATAAATTCCAAAAGTGGGTTTGACTCTCAAAAAGCTCATAATCAAGCCCACAAAGAATATTTCTCTTGTTGTTCATCTCCTGTAGTGTCAAGCAAGAAAAAGTTTTGGTTTCTCCTCTCACCACGAGTCAAGCAACAATTTTTGTGCTCAAGTAAGGTTTTTCTCCTTTATTTTCCTCCCATTACACAGTTTGGTTCTTATTTGTTTTAGGTTTGTTTGTTTCTCCTTTTGTTGGTGGGGTGGGGAACAAGGGGTTCAGGTGGTCGTTTGTTTTTCTTGTTCTAGGGGAGATAAAGAGAACCTTGCGAGTCCCCTCGTTTGATTTCTGTGTTTCTATCGTAGGGAGAGGGAGGAAGGAATGGGATTTCTAGTCACTATCGGCTGGGATAGGTCCTTCTTGTAGAGCCAGCAGAATTGAACATGATATGAAATACAATTCTTTTTCTCTCTTGTTACAGGGATGTTACAAGCCCCAAATTCTGAATTTTAGAAATTTACCGTATTTTGTTTCATTTTAGTTGAATTCCATGTTTTTAAAAACATATTCTGTGTGTTAGTTTGCTTCTCCGATATAAAATCAAATCAGATGCAAACCGATATCCAAGATCATGTATGCTTGTCAATTTCAATCACATCATAAACAATAAATTTGTATTATATTTATCATGGTGTAGATGACATACCTTTGAATCCACAAAGGATTTGAGAATGGGGATTTCCTTCGGTAGTTCTTGCTCCACATTTCCAGAGTTTTAATGAAATTTTCTTCTGAAACTGATTGTTTCTTTTCTTTTTCTTAGAAATGAATATTGTTCTTTTATGAAATTAATTGTTTTTGTCTGTGTTCATATACTCGTTTGAAAATCGTTAAATTAAATAACTATTAGATCATGTCATGTGTGCGACATAAGAAAGAAAGAACCTTGTCTCTCCTCAGACATGATGGAACCGATTTTCTTTTCAACTTTAAAGGTTCTTACTTGTCAAATAACTCATGTGACCATGCTTACTACATGAGTATTTTCATTATATATCTATTAGGAGTATATAGCTTCTCAAAGAAAGGTTCTTGGAATTATGTTAAATATATTTATTATCTCATATCATCTATTACATCCCATTTCATGAGATCTCAAGAAATATGAATTCATGATTATGTTTTCTTATACTAGAAATACATAATTATCGACCCATGAATACATATTGATGCTACTATTTATTTGTAAAACATAATTTTCCTCTTCTCGATTGTATAATTCTTATCTAGTTTGCTTTCTAGAAATGTTCTAGTAGTTGAATCATTCATAATCTTTTGATAACATTCTAAGATAGTAAAAACTAAATACTAAAGTATGAAACCGGGTCGGGTGATAAGGATATAAGCGACCCCGATCATGGCGGAGCCAGGTTTGCGAATCCGGCTGAAACACGGAGGCAGCGTAAAGCATTAATCAAATCCATTTATCAAATACATTTAATTAATATAGCGTTTTTCGTTACCAGTCGCTGCGGAAGTGATTTAATTTAGGAAATGACGTAACCATTTACAAATTCAATGCAATTCCTTTACAAATATGCATTTAACCAAAAATGGCATTTATGCCTTTACAACATAATAATATCAAAATTGTATTAGAGGATATAGGTACAAAAATAATTTGTAGTTGAACTCCTTTTGTTTACAAGCAATGTCATACTTTCAGAAATGGTTGGGATGCATGTGTGAACATACTCCGTGCTTTGAATGACTCTGTATTTCTGCGACCTTGAATTAAAGCTTTCAATCACCATCATCCTTTGTCATAGCGTGTTGATAAAAAACGATACGTATTTAATCATTTTTAAATGCCCAGTGGTTATCGGATCATTCCATTTCGATTTCAATACGAATCATGTATTTATCAAAATAATGCCTTTATACAATGTATATGTGTAATGTAAAAGATACCCATACAAATACACTTTTTAATATCATTTTCATTTTGGTTTGCAATTTCGAGTCAACATTCCACGATAGGTTGGTGAATCTGTCTTGTTGTCATTAAGTAGCAATGTGATCTCACATTCAATATTACAATCTCATTCAATATTCTGATATACGTATATTCTATAGTCAACATTCGCGATAGATTGATTTAGTGAATCTTGTCGCGTTTGTCATTCGATTAGCGATGTGATTTCATTCAATATTACAAATCTCACGTATGACTATAGAGTCAGCATTCTGACAGTTCGATTGGTGAATCTGCCCGCATTTGTCATTCGTTAGCAATGTGATTTCTCATTGAACAAATCTGATTTACCTTCATAGCGAATTCGGTTGAATCGGAGTCATGTTGGTCATTCAATATCACATTTAATCAATTTACTCGCATGCGATAAATTCACTTATAGTTTAAATACAGCGCACATCGAATATTTGGGGAAGCAAACATTCGAATACTAATAATTCAAATAAATATATATATATATATATATATATATATATATATATATATATATATATATATATATATATATATATATATATACTATATATTCACAAATAGAACTTGAAATAGGAATTGAGTCTGGAAGGAACGAAGTGGTCCACTTTGTCTCTTTCGATACCAATCTAGGTCGAGGTTATCGTCTTCCTGCTAATAGTCAAACACAAATTCTACACTCTTAGTGGTTGAACAATTAATTGTACTATATAGTACGTTTTCTCTCTCGTATAGTCTTATATGAATCCCCATTAAACCTTTATTAGGGTCCCTATACTATCGGTGTACAAATACAAGGTGTTTGGAAACAAAATCCAAAAATTGCTCGAGGGGTACCAATTTTGGCACCTTGACCTCGCCGCGGAGAGAGTATCCCACGCCTTGGCGTAGGTCTACGCCGCAGTGTGGGTTCCCTACGCTGTGGCATAGGATCTTGATAATGCCCAGATTTTTCCAGTTTTTGCACTTTTGCGATTTTTCTCCAAAATCACTCCAAATCCCAAAACAAAACATGGGAATCACTCCCAATAACATCCTAATATCATCCTAAACTAACCATGAGCAAAACCCATGGATGGATTAGGGTTTCTAACACCAAACATCAAATACGAGCTTCTGGTTTAGGTTCCTTCCTTGAATCCCTTTGAATCTTCTTCACCCGAATCTTGATCGGCAGAAACAAGAAATGTGAAGAAATCACCTGACAATCTTGATCTTCCACCTTGCCTAGCTTTCTCCTCTTACTCTCTCTCAGCGTTTTGCTCAAAATGCACAAATGTGCTTTTCTAAGACCACATTTGGTCTTATTTCTCATTTTAAGTGTAAGGTCATGCTTGGCTTACACACAAATTCCATTTCTCATTGTTCTCTTTTTTGGTCTTCATTTCACTTTCATTTATCATTTAATTCACTTTAGCATTTAAGCTTATTTTATTCTTGACCCCTTAAGTCTTCATTTTACCAATTCCAAATTTGTCATTTTTACATTTAGGTTTATTTCTAAATTCAATCAATTTCTCATTTTAGCATATAACATTTAATCATATGTTCACATATTCATTTCATTTTTTCACAATTTTTCAGTTTTCCTAGAAAAATCAAGTTTGTCTCAATTCATATCCGGAATATATAATAAAATAATTATAAAAATTCTATGGTATTTTTGGGGCGTTACAAATACTTTACAAGATTACTTAAAACTTGAGGGCCTCGTACAAAAAATAATAATAATAATAATTACCCTTGTTGGTCAACATATGCACATGTGATGTGAATCACATGTTACGGGGTTATCTCATTTCTCATGGAGCGTATGTCTATATGTATTTTCTTTCAACAGTACATGGCCCCTTGATTCGACACACTCAATGTCCAACTATGAGTTCACTCGCATACTCTTTGTATAAAAACATCAGAACTCCAGTTTGGCTTTAAGATTGATTAAGTGATATCTCTCTTGTGATTAATATTTCATTCATTCTTTAAATGAAATAGACATTTGTATTTAAGTCTTTGCTCTCAATTATCACCTAGATAATAATGCTTAAAAAATGTCTTATACTTAATACACACAAAGTGGCCCGAGGCGTGTATGAATGATTAATCTCTCATACTACAAATTACGGCCCTTTAGCAGCTAGGATTTTACTGTCGGTAAATTAAAAAATCCGTCGCAAAAATCCTTTACTTGTGGAAAAAAGAATCCCGATGAGTAAGCGCTTCTCATTAAATTTAGCGACTAAAATTTCAATCGTCGCTACATTTTGGCGACCGGTGTTCAAATTTCCGTCGCTAAACGACGTAATCGAAATCCGTCGTTAAACATGGCGACAAATTGAAATTTTCCGTTTGCTAAGTTTAGCGACGGAACATTAATTATCGTCGTAAAAAAATAAGCGACTATAATGCAACATCGGAAATGCGCTATTATTAGCGGCGGAAAATTTCAATCGTCGCTAAATAGCGTGGACGAACTTTCAAATCGTCGGCTAAATTTATGACGAAGAATTATCCGTCTCAATATAGCGGCGGAAGTTTGCAATCCGTCGCTTAGTTCATTTCTTGTACTTTTCGAGTTATTTTGCTTCGAATGTTAAGTCAGCTAGATTTTATTCAGTCGCTAAAAACCATTTTTACTAAATTTTCTTTATATTAATTTATAAATTCTTGCAATATATTTAATTTTTTTAAATAATTGAAACCATAATATTAAAAGCACACATTCATTGGATAAACAAATATTAATTTAGTACATTATTGAAAATAAAGCAATACAAATAACTACATTAATTATGTTTGCAACAATTAAAAAAACTCTTAACAATAACTAGTTCATATCATCGTCTAAAAAAAAACTAACTCATAATCTAAAGATCATGATCCCACGACCTAGAGATGGTTATGAGGGTGTAAAAGGCTGGATTGGTAGGATCACGGATGCGGGCATTGGATTGAGGCGTCGTTAAACATAAGTTATTTGCTCCATCTTTTTGTTGAAATTAACATTCCTAATTGCTCTTTATACCCAATCTCACATCTTCATTCATTTTGAGTTGAAGTTCTTGAACTTCTACTCTCTCCCTCTGTAACCACTTCCTTCAAGCGTTGTGGCAAGCGTTCATCGAGATAAATCGCAGCGCGAAGTGGTGGGGAGGCTGAGTCTCGAGGTAAAATGCGGGCCTTTGAGGCAGTGCCACACTTCAGCCTCTTTTTCTCACCTCAGGCTTGTAGATATAACTAAGCTCATGTTAACCTCCTGGAGCTCCGTTGAATCCTCCTCGGGCCGAGAGACGAGGCAACCATAGTTTCCACTGGCATCCTATATTTAATTCATTATAAAATTAATAATTATTTAAGAATAATTGTTAAGTTATTTTAATAAGAAAGCAAAATTGAAATCTTACATTGATGTCCTTAGATCTTTGTCAATGAAAGCACACCATCTTTTTGGTGTGCATCTTCTTGAACACTTCAAATGGCGTGGGGCGTTTCAATTCCCTTTTCTACAAAATTAATTATCAAATTAATTAGTTTTGAATAAGATGATGAAATGTTATTTAAAAAAATATTCTCTTAAAAATTCTTATCAAGCGGTAATGTTGAATTGTGGATCTAGAGCCACCTGTATGTGTGGAAAGACCGGTGCTAGGTCCTCCTTTTCTGTACGGCGATTTTTAGCAGCTTGTTCACGTTTCTTTTTATATTCAGGAGTACTCCAATGTTGCTGCCAGCTTTCCCATACATCTTCTGGTATATGTTCTTCTTTTTTCCCTTCGATTCGCATCTTACTGGCAATCCCCCATATCGCTTTCTGCCACCACACATAAAGCGTTTGCTGACTAATGCATCATTTTGAATCATCCCAGTACATGCTTTTCGAAGAAAAAAAATATATTTCAACAAATAAAAATGCATAACCACATGCGAGTAGTAGTTGCCTGATGTGATTTTGAAATAACACAATATATTAGCAAGTTTGAATGATCTTAAACCACATACAGTAGTAGTTGCACATCAGAATGCTGCAAATTCTTAATGAAACAAAAAAGCAAGAAGACTATAGATACCTTGAATCTTTGCCTTACTCTGAATGAGAAGGAGTGTGAGATAACCAGCAGCATGCAATGTAGGAATGAAGGGCATCCATCATATGCAAATATCGGCATGAATATCGATACTCTGGAAACGAGATATGTGTCTCTTTTTTGCCTGTTTATAAAAACATTTTAGGTTCTTACAATTTTTTTCTTTCACTCCAAAAAGCAGTTCTCAAAACGAGAATTTTTAAAACTATTTTAAAAACGATTACCAATAAACCTTCAATCTAATTTATTATTTAAATTTGATATAATTATATAATTTATTTTCTTTAAAAATACTACTTAATCATCAAAGATCCAATTTTAGAGTAACAAGTCCTAAATTTAAAATAATCAAGTAGTTTGATTTAGTATTGACTTGATTGGTATTAGTTTAATTCTTTTTCTAATTTGAATACAATTTTATATTCAGAGTTTCCATTATACTCTACAAATTTGACTAGATGTAAATTAAATTAGAATTAATTTAAGTTCTACATGCAAGCGTATCTAAAGTAAAAAAACCTATATTTATCTCTTAGGATCACGAGTTAATAGCAGGTAAATCGCTAAATCCTCAGCGACCTAAGGGACTCGGCACGACAGATCCTCACAGCCATTTCCCATCAGTTTATATGCACTCGTATCCATCCACATCTGATGGTATAATTTCCCTCAACATCTCGCTGGCTTGTTCACATTCTCAAGCTTTTCCCCTTCCATAACCTGATAATAATATATATGGTCGATTTTCGGTAGACAAACAGCAAAAACAAGAAAACTTCACCAAGTAATCTGCAAACAAAAAAAAAAACCTATATTCATTACCAGCAACTAGCTTTTCTCCGTGCATTCCACAATCGGTCCAAACACGAAAACCATCTGGAGTCTTTTTTTTTTTGCTTTTTCTCTTCTTTTACGAGAAAACCTTTTGCCATGGTGTCTAAGTAAGGAATCTTTTAAGGCAACAAGTTTTGAGCAACAAAAGCGAATCAAAGAAATAAATAAGCGGGAAAAAGATGAAGTTCTACTATACGAGAGAAAGGGCTACTACGAAAAGAAAAAAGAAGAAAAGATATATCTGAATGCGACCTGTCCACAAGAGTGAGTCTCCCAAAGGCCTCACTAAGAAAGAAAAGATAATTTAGATTGGTATTAGATTTTTTTTTTTTTTTAAAGTTCTAGTCATCATCTAGATTTGTAGATGTACATATACAAATACACAAATTTGTCTTGTATATCTCTCAAACAATGTAGTTGATGGATTCAAAATGCCTTACTTCCATTATAATAGTTATAGTTTATAACAAGAGAACAAGTACATATGAAATACCTTAAATTCGATCCCAATATAACTCCTTAGTGTTGCGAGGCACCAACCTCCATGTTGCACCACTCCTTTTCTGATCTATGCTTGAAAATCTTAGTAATGTCAGTAGAAGCACTTGGAAGAAATCTGTTCCCAAAATTACAAGCGAATATTGAATGTAAATCTATTATGAAAATAAATTATCTTGTAAAAGCGACAGCAAAAAACAATAAAAGTTGCATAATAAACATTTTAGCGTCGTGGTCTTCCTATCATTGTTTCTATATTCTTTCTCAGGTGTGGTACCACATGTGGTTGATGACGGTGGTCGCGATGCGGTGGGAGCTCGGATCGATCTCATGGGAAGGTGATGATAAGTTCTCCACATTGAAGGTAGGTGTCGAACCTATAGCTAGTGGGGCAGTGCTTGAAGGTAGGGCCAATTTGGTGCAAATAGTTCGATTGCCTGAGCACGAGGAATTAGCTGCGCTCCCTTATTTGAATGAGCCACCTCTCATACCTTGATGAACATAATTACAAAACAACACATTTATAATAGAAAATATTTACTATAAAAGTACATACATATGCAAGGAAAAATACTAAGTAATTGAAAACAATATTATAAATATATTCATAAGATCACAATAATAATATAAGAGCATCGATCTTCAATATTGGTCACATTATTATCATCATCATCTAATTCTTCATATTCTTCATCGACTATTTCTAGTTCACCTCATTTCTTATGAGATTATATATAATGATGTACCACAAAGGCGAGTTGTGATCGACTGTGTTGAGTTCTTTATGCATTGTAATATCAATATAATGGTTTTCGATGACATCCTCTTGAAATGCTCCTGCATTTGAGAAATAGTGAATTTTCGATGTCTCGGCTACTTCCGACCCGAGCTTTTGTCGCGAGCAACCACGATTCCACACATGTTTTTCCTTGTGCTTGGATAAGATGCATAATAGACGCTGCATTGCTTGCTGCGAGAAATAAATGGTTCATATCTATTGAATCTTCTCGTGTGGTTAACATCCAACAAGCTTATACTGGGGTGACTTCTTGTGCACATCCGCTTGGTGTCGAGATCAAACCAGCGACGTTGGAATAATATGACTCTCTTCGGTGGTAATGCGAGGGGTATTTCCAATTGTAAAACCTCCGTTGGTTGACCATAAAAGTCGGTCTACATTGCACTAAAATTAGAACCCTTTTATGCACACTCCACTATTCATGGTTGCTTTATTTGATCCATGTCCCAAGTGTGAGCATATCCATTCACATAATATCGGAAACGTCTTACTTACCTCGTATTAAAAAGAAATTCTTTTCTGGGATCGCTTTATATATGAATTATTTGGAAGATATTCGAAATCGGGTCATGTGCTACTAGAAAAATTGAAAGTTATAAGAATTATGGGTAACTAAATCCAACAATATATATATATATATATATATATATATATATATATATGCTGAACAACCATATATGGTTAGTTTTAATATTACTCACATGTGCCTCGAACGAGATCAGAAGTCTTTATCAAGGACGCATCAACTTGACTATATGACATATGGTTGATGTTCTCTTAATCTAGCCACAAATAGTCTATAACCCAAATGACCATTAGTTTCAGCAATTACATAAAACATTTTTGCATATATAAATTAGTTTTCAATCATTTCTTTAAGAAATTCGGATACTTACTGATATGGGGCTTTACTTCTTCACAATTCAATAGAATATACGTGCGGCGCATGATATTCATCGGGTAAGATCTTGAAATTTTTTCCTTGCCGATGCTCTACCCCCATGGCAAAATGGAAAGCATCCCCTCATGTTCTTGAGTTTCATCTCTATCAACGACAGGTAGATTTCGGCACTCTTCGATGTCTTGTATTGACATATGGCTCAAAATAATGACCTGAAAATGAAGTCTCCTCGACCAAATATGCATTGCATATAGAACCTTCAACTTTTGCTTTATTACGCACATTATTTTCAACCTTCGAGAAGAGGTACCTAAAGATAATCTTTGTCAAGCTACATAAAATAAGTAGTCTCATTTTAAATTGGATTGACATATCAAACTCATATGATTTATTTTTGGTGCTAACCTCTCAAAAGGGTATCCAGCCGGTATTGAGCAGGGGACACGCTATCCTTGCTTGCTTCCATGCAGCGAATGGATGGGGAGATGCTCATACAATCAAAAAACTTGGAGGTAATATACGCTCGAGCCTACAGGATAATAAAATTTCATCTTGATCGCCTCGTAATATTCCTGCATTATTCTTGTAGTGTAAGATCTTTAAAAAGTTACTCGGCTATCAAAGATGACCACATTCTGTGACTAGTTCACGAGAAATGCTATTGGAATTGTAACACATGGCTTGTAGCAATCATGGCTTTTCATGCCAAAATAATTTGAGCTTATTCATGTCGGCTTACATCTTGCCATGTTCGAGGCATGCGAATCGGGAAATCTAAGTTCTTTCAACCATTACGCTGCAAGGAATTTTTCCTGGAAGCTTATCCAAAGTATAAGAAGTAAGCTTTTGGATGTACAATGCTCTCATTTTGGTGCAACTCTACTCATTAAATGAAACTCTTTTAAGTCGACCATTTAGACTGCATTGTCTTTTGTTTTCCTTGACATTCATAACGATTATTGAAGACATTATCAAAGACATTTTCAATATCCATGACATCCCCAGATTATGTCGAGATGAGGTTTGTGCTCGATAAGGTAAATCCCAATAATGCTTCTTTTCTTCAATCAATTCGCAACTCTTGAAAATCTGAGCATTAGTGGACTCGGCATCGGTTTCGACACTTTTCTTCCAACCTTTAATTGCTCGATTTGCTCTAATATTTCCTCCTGATCGGACATGTGGTGTGACTTTTTCTCCTTTGTTTACCCTTGAAAGAATTTTATTCCTTGAGAGTGATGATGTCTTGAAGTACAGAAACTTGTGATTGTCAAACCACGATGTCTTGCCCCCTTTACTCAATGTAAATGCATCTGAATCTTCCATGCAATGAGGACAAGCAAGCTTCACTGCAGTACTCCATCCCGATAACATTGAGTATGCGGGAAAATCACTAATTGTCCACATTAAGGCAGCTTCATTTAGAAGTGCGCTTCCTCGAAATGTCATATGTACATACACCCCACCTCCTGATGTTTTCAACTACGCAATTAAGGTTGTAAGAACCATCCCAATTTTCCCTTTGGATTCTTGGCCACAGCACGATTATAGATAAAAACATATATTCATCTTTCATGCACACATCCATAGGGGCAAATTGGCCTTAGGCGTCAACCTTATAGCAGGCCATGAAGGTGGCCATTGTCAGTTGACCAAATGGATTAAAGCCATCGGTGGAAAGACCCGGTCGAACATTTAGGCTTTCGATTTACGCAAAATCGGGGATGAGTTTGATTGGAATATTTCCCTGGCAGTACGAACAATGACGCGCCAACACCATCGCCGGACTCATGCTCGACATGCCACCTCATATCTTTAGTTTGTGGCACGTGCGATCTGAAGCAATCTGCTTGTCGAGGACGAGGGAAAGTAGTACATTTTTTATAAGGAACATTTGTTTTAACGCTTTGAGATCACGCATTGGTCTCCTGAAACGGGGATGGTGACAAAACTTGCAACTTGCAAGTTCACTATCTTCCGCGATGCCATCATGCAACCATTAATGCAACGATGAATGCTTTTCAGGTAGACCCGAACCACGAACTAATTTTTTGGTCTTGTAGAAGGCATCGATCATGCATTGTCCGGAGTGGTAGTAACTTTCGGACATCAATTGACAAATATCATCATAAGCACGTTCAGATAAATGAATTTGATTTAATGTTCAACAATCTACTTATTAGCAGAGATAACTTTGAATGATATCTATTGCCAGGCCAGATCTCCTGATCGGCTGCTTTCAGCATTTCAAATAATTTTGCAGCTGTTGGGTTCGGGTCCTCTTCAATGTCATTAGGATTAAAGGAAGGGGCCCGGATAGCATCGATTAGCAGTATCAAAAGCATTGTATGGTTGAGGATTCACGAAGCCAAATCGATCTATGGCTTCATTGAAATTGACATGGTTCCCGGTATCTTCTCGATGAGCTCACCATGTAGATACAGTATAATAGTCACGGACAAATCCATACTTTCTTAGATGATGATCTCCACGATGTCCAGCCTCTTGAAAATTTCGATTCGACACTACGATGATCGCATGGACAGAATCTATAGGTCCATCAGTGCGGGTGACTGGAGTGAAAAATTAATGAATCCCTCAATGCCACTTGAACTCCATAGTTAAAGCACCATCTTTCATCCGATAATCAATCCACTGTCGATCTGGTCTCATTTTCTAAACATGGATAAATTCATAATTTAAAAGAAAATCAAAATCTAGGTATAGATGAATCAATCCATAATCTAAAAGAAAATCAAATCTAGCTTAGGAAGAATCAATTAAAAAGCAGATAATCGATTCTCTCAAAAAAAATACCTCCTCTATGGATTTGCTCTTTTATCTAAAGCCAAAATAAGGACTTCTTTGATTAATTAGCGTGAAAGCGAGGGGTGAACATGGTTATGTTAGCAAAATTTATACCAACTAAAAATTGATAATTAATTTGGTATTTATATAAATAAAAAACCTAACTATCCAACATGATTAGCAAATTTTAGGTTAATTTTTTTTATTAACCAAAATATCCGATATATATATATATATATATATATATATAATAATAGTATTTTAATCAAAACCACGAATTTTTGTATTTAGTAAACCAAAATCGAAATTGAAACTAAGATTTGTATAAAATAAACCAAAACCCAAATTAATAGGTTTAGTTAACCTATTTTTGATTTAATCTCGATACATTTATTTCTTAAATTTTTTTTAGCTACCAAAACGACCCTAAAGAAGTCTAAGTTTATTGCCCCAGTGGCCAATAAGAGAGTCGGAGATTAGGGTTCTACAAATTACTAGATTAGGTTGTGAACAATTGTTTTGCCTTTAATTTTAATTTTTTTTGTTAAACAATAAATTAATAAAAATTTTATGATTTTTAATAATTCTTTAAAAAAATTTATGGCTCTAGCTTCAATTCGTAACTGAGCTAAACCAACAAAAAAAAAAGAATTTAATCAAACGAAGACATTGTTGTTTGAAGCAGTGACATCCCTTTAAGCCAGGTCTCTCTTTTTAACCCCAGGTGCTACTACGAGCACCGCGTTTTTAATTCAAAATTCAAATCCACACAGTAATAATCGATCATAAGATGGGGACTACCATTATTGCTTGGGTTAGTCACTTACTATGTACTACTGCGTATTCGATTAATCAAATGTCAAGTTGTGAAATATTTACTTTAAAAAAATGCCCGAGATTGTCTACAAGAAGAATACAGAAATGGTTGGGTCTTGGGTGATCGACCATTTACCCACTTCCCATCCTCTAACCCATTTATAAACTTAGAATGTGCTTTCAAGCACAAACCCACGTATTGTTTCCACATCTAAATGCAGACGTTGGCGTCAATTTCTAAAAGCATAAGAATAAATTCATAATTTAAAAGAAATCTAAAATAAGGTATAGATAGATAATCATAATCTAAAAGAAAATCAAAATCTAGCTTAGGAAGAAATCAATTAAAAGCAATCATACACAAGGGCACGAGAAAAGATAAATCAATAATTGCAAACCCATAAAACCAAAAATGATGAATAATAAAACATAAAAAGGGAGATCGATATGGCAATCTTCTCACTTGTGCGGACCCGACCTTCTCCCGAAACTCTCCACAAAAATTCCTCCTTATAAAACTCTTGTCCAGACTTCATTCCACCAATTCAAACTAATAAATCGACCACCAAATTAATACGATAATTTACTCTTTTATATAGAAGCTAGACGACAATTTTACGAAATCATGTATAAACTAGAACAAAGGCAGTAAAGAAAACCATAAATAACTTAAAAACAACATTGACAAGGATAATCATCATAAAACAATCCAAGTCAATGATAAAGAAAAGATAAGGAAGCCAAATAAGACTCACACGAGGCGGTGACATACACTAATTGTTTGCTTTGCTTCTGAGCCTTCACATCCAGATTTTTTTCAACCTTTGTCTTACCATCTATATCGGCTTGACCTTCCAAGCGGCCTCTACTCTACCTCATTCGACACTATTTTGCAGCAGATAGAAAGCCTTAAAGGAAATGCCCAAAAATACAAGGCTAAAGGTCGCCATTAGAATCAGCTTGACACAAAAGAGCAGGAAATCAAAATGAGATCAAAGGGGGTTGCCTAAGGTCAAAATTTTCGGTCGGAGGCGGAAAAGAGAGACGAATAGTCACATTGATGATCACGCGCATCCTCATCGAGAGATTAAGTGAATTAAGAAAAATAATAACAAATTAAAGGATAACTGAACTCATCCCGGAAATAAAGTGTTCAGAAACCCTTTGGGGAGAAGAGTTAACACAGGCATAGAACAGAAACCCTAACAAAAGGGGCGCAAATGAAACACGGGAATCAACGATCGGAGCTCAGCGTTCTGGGAAGATTCGGGGATGGGTTGGTTGATTGTGCGGGGAGGGACGAAGCAAGGTCGGCAGCAAATGAGAAAGGCGACCACGAGAGAGAGGCGGTCGTGTCCCACAGGGGCTGGTGGGACGGAGGGGGTAAAGTCCGGGACCTCACGGCCGCCTTTTGGGTTTGTCGAATGTTCCTAACTGCATTTGTCGACGGATGGGACAAAGGCGTAAAGATCTGAGGCGGACCCATTTTGTCGGCGTGGGGTTCCGCAGCGGTAGGTATGTGGGGGAAGGATGTGGATTAGTGAGTATTTGATTTCCACCAGTGGAAGATAAGGACTTTTAGCGGAGTCTTCTTTGATTATAGTAAGCACTTCTTATTTGCCTGCTTCCAGGACATTGATGGGCACTTGTCATTTTTAGGGACATAATTGTCATTTCATTCTCTCTATTATCAAATAATATCACTTTACTCAAGACCGACAAATTTAAATTTTATTAATTATATGATTTTTTCATTATGTATTACAACTTCAGGAGTTTTGTATTTTTAATTAAAAGGAATTAAAATAGATTGAGGAGAATTATCAAATTATGAATGTATGCTAGAAAAGATTCCATTCAAATTGTATGTTAGGGAAGGGGTGGTATAGGAAGCGGTGGAGACATTTTCAATAAATGAGTCGCGATTACGAGACCATCCACGTGTACGGCCATTATAGTCCACTTTTATTTATAATTTTTCTTTTTCCTTTTTTTTTTTTTCTTTTTGGGTTTGAGGAAAAAGTTGCAGAGGTTCACCACCACCTTGATGCTGGTATCTTTAGTACAGACATGGCAGATATAGAAACCTTTACTCAATAAAAATCTCATTTCCACCCCTCTAAAAAACACCCAAAAAAAAATACAATGAATAAAGATATCTCATTTCCACTGTAGGCATAATTTTATCCAAATTCGGAATAATTAAGTCTGTGAAAGTGTAATATAAAATGAATATATTACATAGTTTTGTAATATCAAAATGAATAATAAATATGCCATCATTTGAGTTTTTGTGAGAATATATTACTATAATTTGTAATATAAAATGAATAAATATATAAAAAAATATATAGTGTGAATTAATTAAATTTCATTAAAAGCATTTGTTAATGCTAGAGTGTGTTTTTATAAGTCTAAATTCCCCACACTTTATAGTACTCTTAGGGTCTTCCAAGAATTAATGGTTGTGGATATCTTGGAATGATTCTTAGGAGGCTCGATTAAGCCAGTCGAGTAAAAGTCGAGACTAGCCAGTGAGGTTATATCTCTCATGATTAATTCTAAGCTGAATTTGGGAACCTAAGTGTTTATTATTTTGGTATGATTGGTTCCCAAAAATTTGGGAGATAAAATGTAAGGGAAAAAAATGAAAAGGTAAAATGAAGAGAAAAAACATAAAAATAGAGTTAAATATAATATATCATATTATTTCTGGTGGCCAGGTTCTTTCTAGCGCACGATTACCTACGATTCAATTTCTGGGACAGAAAATAACTGCTTAGATTGGATCCAGTTTGATTGCGGGAAGACTTCATTTCTCTCTTTAACAAAGAAAAATATATTTATTATCAAAAAAATTTATATATATATATATAAATCAAGAAAAGCAAAGGGTAAAAAAATGTTTAAAATTAACAAATTATTTTATATATGATATTTTGATTTCAAATTCATTTCCACTTTAATTATTCTTGTAAAGCAAAAACAATTTATTATTTGTATCTTTTTTGATACTTAATATATTCTTTTATTTGCCCTTATATATATATATATATATATATATATATATATATATATATATATATATATATATATATATATATATATATATATAATGTTAATTACATGTAATTTTTTTTTCAATATTTTCGCAGGATAATTAAATATTTGCTATAATGTTTTTTCCTTTTATTAGTACTTTCCTACCTTAATTTTTATATAATCCTCCAGGTTGGGAAGAGTAGAAAATATTTGTCGAAAATTACTTAATTATAAAGAAGATGAGCGATTTTTTAGAAGTAGTCTTATATCTTCAAAGTAATGTTTTAATATTTAAACCATTTTACTCGTTGATTTATAATTATATAAATACTATGCGGTATCTACGACGTGAACCACGATATAGGAATCTTATTCACACAGAAAAAAAAAAATTCACCTATTACGTTAATGCATTTATAGTAGAGTACATATAGATATCTCATATATTAAATCACCCCGAGAAAAATTTTGAAATTTTGTACTTTTTTTTTTGAGCAGTATTCATGAGCGGTGTCCGGCTGAAGCGGATTACCCGGCAGTGGCCCCTGGCAGTGTCACGAGAATCAAAAGCGGGTTGGTACCGTGCGCACGCACCCGAGAACCAGGTTGCCAGCGCCACTACGAAGCGCGATGCCCATGTCGTGAAGAAGCCCATTGCTACTTGCCTACAACAAACTTTATGCGTAGCGCGTATCGCGCTTCGCGTGTAGCGGTGTACCTTGCCTTGGCCCCAGGCGTGCACTTATCGCTACGCGCCCGGGCGACTGCCCCGGTACGCGACCGCCGCTTCAATGTTGCGACGCTCAGGCGCCTCATGTCGCAACATCAAATCGGTGTCGCCGACACCGCAGTTTACATCAATGTCGACATCAAATCGATTGTCGCGACATGGTTTCACGCGCCCACCGCTGCGCCCGTATGGCGACATCAAAGTGGTGTCGGCGACATCAACTGCTTTAGCCAACGCCGCACTGTCGCGACCTCGCGTGGCCGATGTCAGCGACATCTCATCGTATGCTCAGCCGCGCCACTCTGTATGCGACCTACATGTGCTGGCGACATCGCTGCCTGCTCGGTAGTTGCCACTCATGGCGACATCAAATCCGTGTCCTTGTAGCGCGTTTCCTCACAACGAAGCGGCCCGGTGGCGACACCCGCACTTCTGATCGCGACCTCACGCCTAACCAAAACTCAATCCTACCCCCTCGGCCAGTCGCGACACGAAAGGATAACGTGACACGACTCCTCAATCCGAGTTTACGCCTTGCAAAAAAATTTTTTTTTCAAAATCATTCGGTAGCCACTTTTTTCTTACGCTACTCATTTGATGCATTGGCTAATAGCACGCCACATACAACTTCAGCTATATTTATAAAAATTATTTTATTCAATCTTCGAGTTTACAACTGTGAACCTTAGAAAATTATTTTTCTTCATCTTGTGACCAAATAAATTTATAAAATTTATTTATTTATTTATTTTCTTTAACTTTGGACCATATTGTCCCTAATTTTTCTAAAACTTCTGATCTAACACTAACCAAGTAAAATTTATTACAGTTTCATTTCATTATTTAATAAACCAAATAAATTTCTAAAAACTTATTTCTTTTATTTTATTATTCCAGTTTTACTCACGGTAAAACTCCCAAAAGTTTTCCTATGTGCTAATCACTAAGCACACAAAGAGTTTCACGACTCATAACATGGTACACATGCCATTCATCAAACATTCACACAACATTTCATCAAATCACACAAAACACCAAACACGTCACGAAACGTTTTCCTTCTGCATGCACGAAAGCGCCCGACGGTCGGATCGTCACGCGTTTAGAGAGAAGTTCTTTCATCTACAAGCTACCACAGAAATCGACTCTTGGATCTCATGTAAAAATCACGTTTTGGGCAGTTTTGAAGAAGATGAAACCATTATTTAATATTTGTCACTTTGGTGACTCATCCGAATCATGTGACCATTATGTCCTCTTTTACCAGTTTAATATTCGGCACTATCTCGGTCATTAGTTTTCATCATTTCTACCTGTGCCACTTATATTGGCATTGAGTCACGTGTTATATGTGACTTTCGTCGCGTGTCGTTCTGGCGCGGCTTGATACACCGAGAAAAACGTGTCGACTCACGTATCTCTGGGGAATATTCTGAAATTTTACATGCCGGTGGGTTTTGTGAAGCAGTTCAACGGTGCAAATAGTTTCGTCGTGAATCCAGAAATTAATTACGATTTTTAACCGAAATTACAATTTTATGTCGAAGTGCAGTTTTTATATTCGAGAATTTGAATTTAGGGTCTTCTGAAGGAGATATGGTCTATGGCATGTTGTATAATTATTTATTTATATTTGTAAATAAATAATATGGTCCCTATAGAAAAATTTTACATTTTGTAGCCAGATTTATTTTTAGTAATACTTTTCTATTATTTATTTGATATATGTTTTATTGTTATTATTTTCATATTTATTATAATATATGAAATTATTATTTATAAATAATTGTTTCTGAAAAGAAAGAAAAATATCTTCACTAACTATTATAATACATTACAAAAAGTTAGCATAAATTTGCTTGAACGTTGTAACAAAAACAAAGTTAACTTAACCAAATTTTAAATGATTAATTCAATAATAATATTTTAAATTCTTTTTATTAAAGTTCCATTAATTGAGGAAAAAAATAATTATAACCATATGAGAAAAAATAATATTAATATATAAACTAAAATAGTTTTAAAAATGTATTAATTATCTGAACATTTATCATGCTATTCTTGAATCAAAGCAATATTCATAAAAATATAAATAGCTAAACATTTGCTAAATTTAGCGACGGATTCATTTTTAGCTAAAATACTGAAAGTTCTATAGCGGCAGGCCCGATAATCAGTTGCTAATATAGCAACAGGCGATAATCAGATTTGCTAATATAGCGACGGGCGATAATCGATTAAGCTGCCACAATAATTCGGAAGTAACTTTAGTAGCAATTTCAGGCGAAATATTGTATGGATTGTGTCGATCGGCTAATATAGCAGCCCAGGCGATAATCCGTCATTTATGTAATAGCTCCAGTAACTTCAGCCTTATTTTGGCGACGGAATATCGGTCGATGCATCCGGTCACTTCAAGTTGGTTTAAATTAAGCTAATCGTCGCTAATTTCTAAACGGATATAATCAGGTATTTAAAATCCATCGCTTCATCCGGTGTTTTTTGTAGTGATATGTCGGAGCAATACTTCAATATCTCATATGTACTTGCATGTATGTGTTCATGTATATTTCATAAGCATTTGAGAATAAAAAAAATATATTATCATAATATAATACTCATGAGAACATACTTAGGAAATACATATTCTCAAATACACTTTAATGGTCTACGTAAGCCTAAAGACTTGACATGCCTAAAGTAAACTTCTTTAGGTATGGGCTTGGCGAATGGATATGCGACCATTTCTTGTGTTGTTATGTACTTCACGTTTACTTCCTTTCATGCCATCATGTCTTTTACAAAATTGTATTTGATATCTATATGTTTGGTTTTAACATGAAACTTAGGGTCTTTAGTATAAGCTATAGCGACTGGCTTATACAGTGATGACCACGGGCTCACTTGGCATCTCCCTTATTGATCAAATGTTTCAAGAATCTTCTTAACCATATTCCTTCTTGCCTGGAGTGATGTGCTACAAATTCGACTTCCAGTATTAATAGGGCTATGCGGGGATTGTTTCTTACTACTCGAGATATAGCCTTAAATTGTTGAGTAAGAATGTGAATCCAGGAGGTAGATTTTCTCTCATCGTCTCCTCCCATGTCCGATGGCATTATAGCCCTTTAATTTGCATATCGTTTCCTTGATAGCACGTGACGATTCACTTTTGGTGTTTCCCTTTAGATATGTAATATCATTTAATTGCCTTCAATGTTCTTGACTTGGATTATATTAGTGACCACTAGCCACCCGATAGCATGACAAATATCAGGCCTAGTACACCATATATGAGGCTTCCAACCGCACTTAAGTAAAGAACTCTGCTCACTTGTTCATTTTCTTTTAAGGTTATAGGACATAATCTTAGACTCAAGAGTCTCACCTTTTCCATAGAGTATCGATGGTTTTCAATCTTGCATTCTAAATCGGCTTAAGGATTTTCTTGATGTATTGTTCTTATGAAAGAGACACCAATTTCTTTGATCGATCCCTTGAAATCTTAACTCCAAGGATATATGCAGCTTCACCTATATCATTCATTTTAAATTTGGATGACAACCATTCTTTTATTTCTAAAATGTACTCCTTACTATTTTCAACTATCAGTATGTCATCTACATATAAAGACAAGATTACAAACTTGTCTTTTGAACTTTTAATGTAAACACAATGATCTTCAATCATTTCAAAATTATGAGACATTGCTACATTATGAGACTGAATGTTCCATTGTCTCAGGGATTGCTTTAAGGCCGTGATCTATTTTAAAAGTCACGCGTTTCTTTATGTTCTTGACCATGAATTACAAAACCTCTTGGTTGTTCCATGTAGATATTTTGTCTAATTCTCCATTGAGAAAAGAATCTTTATCCATTTGATGTAATTCTACAGGTCACGTACACTACACTTGAAACAATAGCTAAAATTAAAGGCGTATTGGGGTAAATCCCAACAGCAGTGAAAAAGTTTCATCCATGTCCCATTCCCTTCATGTTGTGTATGCCTTCTAGCATTAGGCGGGGCTTTGTATCTTTCAATTGTAATCCATTTGCCCTTATGCTTAATTTTGGGGATCCATAGACATCTAAGTGATTGAGGTCGGTTATGTTACCACTCTCACCTATGAAAACATGTCCTTTAGATTGTTCGTTTTGCATCTTATAAAGTACTTTTCTTTCCTCTTAGACTTAATTTTCCACACTTGTATGAGAAGAATTATGTATAGCGCTCTCAGTCAAGTTTTGTAGCGCCCCTGACCAGGGTATCGTTGACGACGCCGTCAGCCAGCGGAAACACTCGTGAATGTCGGGTGACTGACATCTCTCATGAATCGAGGCGGGAAGTCTCCTTTGTACGGGGAGCTCTACCGAGAACAAACTACATCTGAAAACGGGTTCAATATAACATATATATGAGTAAAATGGCAGCTGGCCCATGACCAATACTCATCCAATTAAATCCCAACTATATCCAATAGTTTCAAGAGTTAATAAATTACTCTTATAGAACATGCATTAAAAGTTTAAAACATTCTAATACATGTTTGCATAACAAAACCAAAGCCATAACCCGATTTTCTTCTAAAACGGCCTTTATGATGAGTGGAAAAGTATCTCGACGCTCCTGTGCACGAAAATAATATCCCTGGCGGGGTGAGCTAGTAATGCTCGATGGTGGAATCACCCTAAATGGGTTGCTACTCCACTAAAGTGCATATCTGTTGCTCCGATGAAAACATACATTCAAGTAAATGCGTGATCTTTACTTGAATGTCTGCACGTCAACTCATGCCAGGGTCCTCCTATGAGCTCCTCTCACTACTAAACCACGTATGAAACATTATTTTCAGCAAAAGATATTTGTTTTTATTTGTGGACTGACCCTCGGAGTATAAGTAGTGGGCCCGACTCAGATTATCTTTTTAGTGGACAGCCCTCGGAGTGTATATCAATTGGTAGACTCCGACGATTGATATTTTATATGGACTACCCTTCGATATTATAATGGACACACTCCGATAATTGTTATTATTAGTCAACCCTCAGAAATACTTCTCTCTAGAAACGACTCATGCGCTCGCTCATTGTTTCTGGGTGCCCCGGTGCATATGGAATGCATGATGCCAATTCGATACAATTTATATAACACATACAAATATATCCCACCATGCATATATTTACATAAATTCAAATCACACAAACATGTTATGCAATTTCTGATACATTACACTAAGAATTGAAAACTCACGTGGAAATTTGTCGACAATACGAGCAATTCGATTTAGATTACTCAATAAACACATTATTTCACAAAATTTATTTCATGAACAATCATGTGAGCGATCAAAACCCTCGGTTTTCTTGTTACGACTGATCTGAAACATGGTTCCAACGTGAACTTAGAGATTCATAGTCATTCAGGCCTCATTACCTGACACGTCTGATTTATCTCTATAATTTATGAAATAACGAAGTCGAAAACAATACTATCGCGATGCCGAGGTGCTCTGAATGACTTAGAGAATTAAGACGGTCGGTTTGAAGATTTGGAGATGGGTAAGCCTGTCGTGCGAGAGCCTGAGCAGCGAGAACATCATAGAGCACTTAAGCAAGTGTAAAACTCAAGTAGGATGAAACCCACCTCATGGGTTTGCCAGAAACTCCCTAAAGCGCTGGGAGGAACCAGCGTGAGCCTGCTTGACGTAAGAGCGGGCTTTCCTTCTTGTCAGGCAATTAGGCCAGGTCGGATCGCTGAAACACAGAGAAAGTCGCACTCTACATCTCCTAGGTTTTAAGAAAAATCAAACTCTGGCAAGTCTCCCTCCTCTTTCTCATGTTTTTCTTTTCCTTTTTGATGTAGAGGCGACAACATGCACAATTTTGTTTATTATTATCATTTAAAACAATTCATAATCTGTCAATAATCTCATTTTGGATTTTTACATTTAGCTCTGAGTAATTCGTTCCATGATTCTATTCATACATCAAATACGTATGCATGAGTGTACCTCAGTGTGTTTTGTTAAAAACCATATCAACTTACCTCTGTCACGAATGCGATCTTTCCAGAAGAAACGGTGTACAGGCTGGAAGGTATTTTGGAAGGATGAGCCAGGATGGAAGCGATCTTAACTAGATTATGAGATGGATTCAGCGGTAGAGCCGGTGCGGCGTATGGCTGTTCAGAGAGCTCAGACCCGGTTTGTTGTTTTGCACTCAAGTGAAATTTTCTCGGGTCTTACAAGTTTCTTATTGGTCCATAACTCGTATGGAGTGGTAGTAACGGACTTTGAAGGCACTCAATTAAGTATAAATGTTGTCCTTAAAAGTGCATCACCCCAAAGATGATAGGCAAATGAGCCTGAGCCATGCATTGACCCGCAACACCCGTCTCCCACCTAGAAGATGGGATACCACGGGGATTAGGGACTCTTGGCGATTTTCGACATTGGTGGGCCCGTTACGAAATATAAATCCTAAACTTGTACATGTCTGGCATAACTTGATAAGTGAATTCTTCAAAAGATATCACTTGTAATACTACCCTTTGTAGTGATGTTTAAATGTTCTTGTACATATATTCAGAGTCCCATTTACTTGTACTTTACAAGTTCCATTATTACAAAGGTACATTTACATTTACAAAACAAGTCAAAGGAACACCATATAATTGGACTCTAATCTTTGTGTTGGCCTTGGCAAATGCAGATTTCTCAAATATCTCTTTAATACCTACGGATGAAGCGCTTGTGTTGAGCATAGAGCAATGGGAAAACCGAGATAACATATATAATGCAGTAATTGTTCCGCGATTTCGATATCACGTATTCAACAATTCATATATCAAAATTTTCATATCTCCAGTAGGAGTGTAGAACATAAATCTTGTACAAAGGATACCCATGGGTACACTACAGAACAGAACTGATTACTTGTGATTTCATATAATTATTTCCATATATCACATTATTCAAATTCTTATCATATAAATGTTTACTTATATAGGTAGAAAATATTAAATTAATAGGAAGGGCATTATATAATAGGTACGAGAATGTAGTGCAGTATTAAATAGAGAATGCAGAAACCTGGCTTGACGTCTTAGTAACAAAGGTGTAACCATGGCAAAGTGTCGTAGCGATGAATGAGGTGTCGAAACACTAAATAGAGGCATTAATACTACCCACGTAACAAAAATTAGCCGTAGTAATAGCGGGGTATCAGCGCGGTGAGAGGTGCTATTCATTCGCTATTACGTCTTGGCGGGCAGCCACAATTATATGTATTACGGCACTTTATTATATTGTTTACTTAATCACGTTAGAAAATAAAGGCTAACTTGATGTCTGCCAACTGATATAATGGCTGAGGAGCCACGAATACTGCTTGTATGTACATATCACGGGACCTTTCATTCACTTATTAGGATCCTCCATTAATCTAATGGATGATTTCTAAAATTAACGGAAGAAGAAGAAAGCAGAAAGCGGGACCTCGGTTAGCTGAGGTATGAAGAGGACCGCTGGGCGAAGTGATGACCTTCAACGAGGCTTAGTAGGCTTGGACATTTTAGGGCTTAGTTTACTTTAGGTGAGCCCGACTTTCGCCCCCAGGCGAAGAGCGTCATCTTGAGGCGGAATGGGGGTATTTTCCGCTTTCTTCAAATCTTCCTTCGAACAAGATAAACTCGAGGCAATACAAAACTGACTTAAACCAACGAAAATACCTTTATAATGAAAGTAAGGGTTTTCCCAAACGAACATAAGCAAAGAGGATTAGGTTAATTTCCTAACCTTGTAATCCATACCAAAGTTCCATACAAGTATTCCATACATCAAATGAGAGATTTTCATAACTTGCTTTTCTTAAAACCTTCAACTAGCTTCCTTTTCTTCACTTCTTCAATTCCTTTCCTTTACTTGATCAAATAGAACTCAAAAGATTGAAAGAAAAGAAATCCTCAATTTGGTTCTCCTCAACCCAAGTATTTAATTCTCTACAAGCGAATGGGAAATGTTTCTTCTATAAGGCCATGTTTGGCATCTGAATTTTACACCCCTAAATTCTTAACCCTTGCCTGTTTGGTCTTACTTCATTCTATTTAATCAACTTATCAAATTCCCTACAATAACATATCATCTTCTTGAGTTATGACCTTTGGGTTCTTAATGTGACATTTTACCATTTTAACATTTTTCCCACTTTACACTTAATTTGCAAAAAAAATGCAAATTTTAACTTACATTATACCCTAAACTATAACAAACTACTAGGGGATAATTTTGGGTGTTACAGACTTAACCATTTCAAGGAGCGTCCTATTACGTCTTTCCGCAACTCCATTTTGTTGTGGAGTGTACAGGATAGTCAACTGATGTACTACTTCCTTGTCATCACATAATTGTTTGAACTGGTTAGACAAAAATTCTCGACCTCGATCGGTTCTCAATGCTTTGATTTTCTTATCTAATTGATTCTCAACTAAGTTCATAAATTTGATAAATCAATCTAATGCTTGAGATTTATGAGAAATCAAATAGAAGTAACCCTATCGAGTGAAATCATCTATGAATGTGATGAAATAACTGCAATACCTACTTTTACATTTAGTGGTCCATAGATGTTGGAATTGATTAATTGCAAAGGAAATTTAGCTCTAGTTCCTTTTCCAAATGGTTTTCTTGTTGTATTTCTAGCCAAACAATGTTCACAGGTTGACAACTCAACTTTGTTTAGATTTCCTAAAAAGCCTTTTTTGGCTAATCGGTTCATTCGACTTTGGCCAACATGACTAATTCTAACATGCCAAACCTCTACATTACTGTCATAATTAACAACTTATGTAATATAAGAAAAACAATCATTGCCTTTTGCCATGTTCAACATCAAGAACTATAAAACCATCAATACTTGAATTATAATATTGTTCCTCCTAAAAACAAATCAACACACCTTGTCCATGGAAACTTAATTCAAAATCGAGAGTTTGATCAAAGCAAACGCATGAAACTAAATTAGATAGATATCATGAACAAATAACACATCGTGTAGGAATAAGGTTTGGCCACTTCGCATGACTAACTTGCATGTGCCAATTCCCTTTACTTCAACCTTAGAATTGTTTCCTACATATAACCATTTTTTTCCTTACGAGATTCGTAGAAATTCCACGAAGGCACTTCTATCCTTCGCTACATGGTTTGTGGCTCCTGAGTCTATAGTCCCACAAAGATGAATTCGGTGAAAAACGAAAACCATAAACATAAATTATTACTAACTCTTGAGTAGAAAGATCCATTTCACTTTCTTAGGCTCTTTGCAATTATGTGCAAAATGCCCCTTCTTACCTGGAGTTATAGCATGACTTGGACATGCTTTTTCTTGAAGAAGCCTTTCTTCTTTCTTTTTCCAAGTTGGTTGAACTTTTGTTTTTTCTTTGCTTGAGCATCTGTTTGACTCTCTTGCTGGTTCCCACCATGAAATTTACGTTTGCACCATTTTTTACCATGTGAGCTAGAGCTAGCCATGTAGACATCAATACTTATCTTGCTGTTCATGAGACAATCTTCCTCAAGATCTAAGTGGCGTATGGCATCTTATAAGGTCTTAATGTTTTAATTGTAAGTCAAATGCATTTTCATGTGTTCCCGGTTTTAGGGTAGTGAACGAACCACGGCTTGCAATTGTTGTTCATGTCGGCTGAGTATGACTGCATCCGCCCAAGTTCCTTATCATATTTGACATTTGCCTCAAATGTTTTTTCATGTTCTGTTTAGGGCGTTTTTTGTAAGTGTAAAATTTAATGGTAAGTAATCTTAGTTTGGTTATGGACGTACCACCAAACCTTTTAGAGAGTGTGGATCACATGTCCTTTGTTATCTCATATTTTCTAAACTCCCTCATGATGTCATCATCCATGCTGCTCAGCAACGTAATGCAAGCTGTGGAGTTCTTCTTTTTCCAAGTCTCGTAGGCTTCACTATCCCGTCTATGTTGGGTCGTGTTGCCTTACCCAAGTTCTAACATTGACATTTTTAAAACCTTAAGAGCTTCTTGCTCTTCTAGAACATATTGGATTTTCATACTCCAGATCTTGTAATTATCACCATTTAGTTTTTCACCCTTATTTAGTTCAGTCACGTTGTTCTTAACAAGAGTTGTCATTTGTTATACTACAAGCAATCAATTAAGCACTATAATTAATTCTCAAGATATACATGAATGCTAAATTAATTGTAAAGTGTCAATTGAACATAAGGTTAGAGTCAAGAGTTCACTATGTTCCCAATCATCGTCTAAGGTTCCTAAGTTCAATTAAGTACTTTGCAATTAATTGTTGTTTGTCTAAAGTCGTTGAACTTTAGCTAATTTATATAACAAATTTAAACAATAACTAACTTAAATATGTTCACTTAGCATTTGAGAGGTAATTTATATAAAAGATAAATATTATAAATACATCAATCTAAAGACATAAAAATTAACTATCACCGTTAAGCATTTCTAAAATTAAAAAATATAAAATTAAGACAATCTCATAGAATGAACAAAAATGGAATCATCAAATCTGTAATTCAGTTCCAAAGGAAGATCATATGTGACTTTTGGTAACTTAGGGATCCCAAGCTTCAAGTTTCCTCGTTTTCGAATGGACACACCATACACAAGACTGTTACTCTTCCTTGCAACCCAATCCACATACTCAAGAATGAATTCCTTAACAAGTTTTGTGTAAGTTATCGTGTGATTATAAGGGTAACTATTCCATAATGAATCAAGAATTCCCTGTTCATGTGGTGATTGGAGGCATGACCTCAAAGCCTTATATTTGTTTATATTTCTCAATAGCCCCCTTCCCAAACAATTTTTTGAATGCAACCATTGATTTCTATTATATAGTTCACTAGGCTGTCAAAACCATTATCCTTGACATGTGCTTCTAAGTTCATGCTCCCAAGATCATTTATTATATTCTTTACTCTTTGTCATTGTCTTGGGGTTCTAATGGTTTTTACTGACCTCATTTTTCTTATCATATTTTTGGTATAAAAAAATTAATTAAAAAATAGTCAACCAGATTTTGGACCAAGGTCTTTTTTTTTTTTTTAAAAAAAAAGGTCTTATCTAGAACACCTAATTGCCTTTTGTAATCATATTAGTATGAAAATAAGAACATATCCCTTCTAAATATTATTATTATAATAATTATTATTATTATCTAAAATTTATTATACCAATAGACTATATGGGCTCATCCATACTTTGTTACTTCATATGATTCAAAGGGGCGTTTAATCCACCGAGAATGGATTATTCAGATTTGTATCTATAACTAATGGTCTCTGTTATTGTTGTTGTTATTATTATAATTATTTTGACAAAAAAAATCTCTAACTCACGGAGGGATGTTTTCTCTAACAACATGTATTCATGAGAATAGGATGTTTTATATGTCCCAGTCTATATATATTTATATTTATCCCATAAATGTGTATTCTACATAACACTCGCCACTCGATCATACCCAGATTTTCTATAAAAAGGTTAAAAAAATGAAAGAAACTTCATTCCTTGTATTCATTGTGTATCCTAAAGATAATAAGAATTATCTAAAATTTATTATTTATGGAAATAATCTAACACCAACCAGAATCCCTTTTCAAATAACACATCTTAATATCTCAGTCCAGAATCGTATATAATAGAATCCTTTTGTGCTAGAATCACAATTTGAGTATAGATCTGCATGTAGCCCCACATTCTTTTATGATATTTTTTTTTAAGCATCATTTAAGCAAATAACTACCGAAAGTAGTAAAAAAAAAATCACCGGAAGGAATGGAAGTGCCAAAGGAGACTATACGGCAGCATCCAGTTTGGTTTCGACTATATAGCAAGAAGGTTACGAGCTAAGCCTGGAAAAAAATTAATCTCGGATGGCACATGACATCTAGCACACATATTTTTCTCCTTTTAAAAATATGAAACAAATCCCTTACATTTCATATTTTCCGAATAAAAGCCAAAACCTTAAAAGTAATATGAACTTGATAGGTGAGCTGGTTTTTGCTTAATTGGATAAAAATAAAATAAATTCATTATCCACGATTCTTCATTATCATAATAATATTTGCATGAATAATACCAATAATGATGCATGAGATAAATAACAAAAAAAGAAGATATAAAACGACTCTGATACCATTTGTTGGTTTAGTTCTCCGATATAAAATTGAATTAGATGCAAATTGATGTCCAAGATCATATATGCTTAGTTTGAATTTCAATCACATTATAAACAACGAATTTGCATTATATTTATCATAACGTAGATGACATAGCTTTTGAATCCACAAAGGATTTGAGAGTGGATTTCTTTCATTTGTTCTTGCTCATTTTTTATATTAGAGTTTTGGAGAGAGAGTTTTCTTTCAAAACAGCTGTTTTTCCCAGAAAATAATATTGTTCTTTCTTCGATTAACTGTTTGTCTCCCACATTTCCTCTCTCATTTAAATCATTTTTAAATTTTGAATTTTAAATTAAATAGTGGTCACATCATGTGTAGTCGACGTAGAAAAACAACACTATGTTTATAAATTCAAAACATATTCTAAAACATGTTTTAAAAATTAATAGAGACATTTTCCGCATGACAAGGCCTTTTATAAATTTAGGAATATTTACCCGTCTTTGTATCTAAGGAATTTTTATTTTAGCTGAATATCGGAAAAGCTGGATATTTCCAAAAAAAAAAAAATCTTAAAAAATGTTGTTTGAAAAATAATTCTAACTATATGTAGTTTTCTTGACACATAGGATCAACTTCAAAAAGTGAGTTTTGACTATAAAAAAAAGCTCACAATCAAACCCTAAAAGAATATTTTCTCTGTGTTCATCTCCCCACGGTGTCAAGCAACGATTTTTATTACTCAAGTAAGGTTTTCCCTTTTATTTTCCTCCATTACACAATTTTGGTTTCTCTTTTTTGTTTTTTGGGTTCTTGTTTGTTTCTCATTCTGTCGTGGAGTTAGGGATGGGTCCTGTGGGGCCAACAAAGAATTGAAGAGGATACGAAACACAATTCTTTTCTCTCTGTTTCTGCCCTTTTAGGGATGTTACAGCTCCAATTAAATTTTAAATTTCATGTTTGTTTCCATTCGGGTTAATTCCATGTTTTCTAAAAACATATTCTATGTTTATAAAATTAAAAAATACATTAAACAAACAAAGAAACCGGACCTATTTTGTTTGATGATCACCTTTACCAATGGAATTAGGCCGGAGGACGCGTGGGTCGTTGGGGCTGGACCGGATTCTTGTGAATTTGGGATACGAGCTTTTGGATCGTCTGTCTGGTGAGGTATGATCATTTGCCTGCCATTACGATCAGGGCTGGATGTACTCCTCTTTGCAAAACTACAAGGAAGAAGGGGTCGTGAGGGGCGTGGGTAAGGCCCATTTCAGATGCTAAGTCGGTTTAACTACGAGAGAAAGAGAAGCTGCTTGGCGCTTATAGAGAGGCGAATGTTTTTGCGTACCTTTCACCGATGGGGTGACCTTGTATTTATAGTAGATATTCTCCCAGTTGGATGGTTGTTAGGATTCATTCCCATTGGATGGGATATTTCTTATTATAGTCCATATCGGATTTGGTAAAAGATATAGAAATAGTAGTTTATTTGGGATAATCTTCCTTCCTTATTGGGAGATTTGGATGGACTTGCGGAATGATATATTGTAGGGTGTATTATTTTAAATGTGGGAGACTTTCCGCCAGAGTGGCCTTTAGACGGCGGATTGGACCTCACCTCACGGGGTGCCCCAGAAATTTGGAGACGGTGGCGTAAAGGCTTGAGGTGCCTCATTAGGCCCGAACATCTCCCTTTGGAATTCCGTGGTGGGCCCAGCAGTAGTTTTTCTTTGAGGCGGCCTCTTTCTAGCAGGCTTGGTGCATGGGCTTGCAGGGCCGCTATTTTCAAACCTATCGGTTGCCCGACTCCAGTAATACGGTGTGCGTGGAGCGAGGCTGTAACATTCTCGCATCGGGTGTAATTTCACGTGTGCGCTCTCGAGTTTGGATTAGTTAGGGGCTTGGTGTGGCGTGTTTGTCTTATTATTATTGATGACTCTTCGGTTTTTTCAAGCTTATTTAACCTTCCTATCCTCTTCGAGTTTCCTTTTGTTTTAACTCGCCGGACATCCCCTTTGTCTTGTGTACCGCGCCACAGGATCTTTTATTTGCCTTTAGCGAGTTCGGACTTCCTTCTCTCTTAGTCTTCTGTCTGAGCCTTTTTGTGCGGAGTCCTTCTCTGTTGTCTTTACAGATTGCTTCGTCTTGGTTTCTTGATTTCTTTTTCGAGCGATAAAGGCAGGTTGTTTGGGTTAAGCTAAATTTTGTTTCATTTTCCCAATTTCATCATGGGTCACGGGTCGTTCTTTATACTTGCGTATCGATGGTGATTCTTGACTATTGATGGATTAGACGAAGCGCATTTGTGTCTCAGAAATGGTTGGTCGGAGAGTGGACTCGGTACTCAGGGCGAGCTCCTCTTCCCTTGGGCGGCGAGAAAGTGAATCCCGATTAAATACCGGGGTCGGAATATCGAGATCTGTAGTTAAGCATGCTTTAGCTATGGGACTAGCAAGGTCGGTCCTTCCATATGGGCGCACTGCGGGCGTTATCAGCCTCCTTTTTGGTGTTCGGGTGTGGTCCCACGATGTTTTGACCCTACATGTGGTTTTGTACCTAGGATGGTGTGTTTCTTTGAAGTGGCGCCGATAACGGTCTTACTTCCGCTTTGCATCCCTTCATAAAGGGGTTTGCGACATTTCAATGTGTGTCCTGCCCAACTCGCGCCCAATGGTTGGGGCATTTTGGTTAGTCTGCTGGTTTTCTTTAGGGACAGGGGGCTCGGTGTTCCCAACATAGCCTTGCTTCTTTATCTTTTAGCGAAGGACACATCGGGGCTTTCTTTATTTCTGGCGTTTAGGCGCCTCTACCGGTGATTCAGTCTTCCCACTCTGCACTAATTTGTGGAAGGGATACTATTTTCGTTAGCGGCCGTAATTGGGAGTATGATCCTTTCGACAAGGACAACACTCTGGGCGTTCCGGCAGCTTGGGCTACCCCAGATAATCTTAGTGATGTCGTTACATTTTTGTTGTAATTTGTGTGTAGTTCTTGGACGACATTTCGATTAAGATTTCATCTTCATATTTCTCAGTGCTCGAATTGATCTCGGTAGTAGAAGATAACATATAGCGTTAGCGTTGGTGAGTGCCCTCCTAGATCCTTACGCGGAGTTGATTAAGTAGGATGACTCGACCCGCATCGAGTTTAGGTCGACTCGTCTGCTTTGCTCACGGCGTTCGCCTCCTCCCAACTGTAAAAAGTTCCTCATGGGCCCTGGCGCTAAACCCACTAGGGGGGCGGTAGCCCGATTGGAGGTGGTATCCGGAAGCCCACGGTAGGAAGCGAAAAGGCTCTCGCACTCTATTGAGGATAGGCGAGTTGTGGTTAAGTTAAAGTTGGGGGCATCGTCATCTTCACGGGTCTCTCATCCATAAATCGGGACGGGTTTATGGCTCCACATGGTTTTTAAGCTGGGTCTATTACGGAGTGCATTGCGGAGGCGGAGGACCCTCAATTAGGGTCGTTAATTAGCGGGTTAAGCGATCCACACCTATCAGATGGAACGTCGGCGAAGAAGTTAAGAGTCGCCTTCTCGGAGAGAGGAAGGAGGCGAGGAGGAAGATCCTGAACCCCCCCGAGTTGACGAGATGGGAGTTCTTTGCTCCATAGTCTTGGGGCTTCGGCGAGGCGCGGTCTAGATCTATTCTTGGGACTACGATCTTAAGAGGTCGGTTGCGCTGTCCGTTGATGAGGCGTTGGCCTTATCCTTCCAGGGGGTCTCCTCCGTAAGTTTCTGTACCTTGCCCTTTTTGACTTTATTTTGTGATGAGTTTTGAGCTTGCGTTGGATGTTGATTTTATATTTACTTGGATACGGGTGGCTACTCATTTGAAGGTTTAGCGAAAATCAAAATAAATGAGAGGTCATCTTCAAAGCGGCTCGAGCTTATAAAGACGGGTGCGTGCGCCACTCACATGGCGGTGAAATTTCTGGTCGGGTTACAAGTATGTAGGAAGGCTGTGAGCTGGAGTCGGGGATCTGAAACATAGCACTTCGGCGCTTAGTGTTGAGTAGGGTAGAAGGTGAGGCCGGGATAAACGAGGGCGGGTGAAGGTGAGCTTGAGGGAGGCTCGGGGTGTAGTTGGCTGCAGCGGAGCGACAGTGGGAGGCTAGGAGCGGGTGTGGTCAGCTCGATATGAACTTGGATGTGGGGGACGGGCACCTCCGTCCTGGGTGGGGCTTCGAGAGTCCCCAGGGAGGCTGCGTGCAATCCAAGAGGCGATCTTGCAATGATAAGGCGACCTTCTTTGAATGAGGGGCTCGTCGCGAAACTCACAGAGAGCGATCGGCTTTCGATGGGGCCTTTGAATGAGGAGTGCTATGGGTTGCGTGGGGATCTTCATGAAACCGAAATATCTTTGGTAGCTCAGTGGGACAGAGATTATTGGAAGGGGCGAGGCGAGGGCATCTAATCGATGGATTTTTGGGTGAAACGCCTTTGAGGAAGAGGGTACATCCCGATGCCTATCTAGGCACAGTTTTCAACCTGGAGTGGCCCCGATGATGGAGGAGGATCACCTCTCTCTGGCTGAATTCTGGTTGAGCTGGCACTTGGTGAGGTCATTCCTATTAATGGTATATAACCGTGCGACCTCTATGCTCAGATGTATTTCAATCGACGTCGTTTTACACCACTTTTTTTTTTTTGGCATTTGGCTCAGTTTAGATATATGTAACCTTTTCGATCGATGAATATTTCTGTAGTGCTCTTACTTAACTCGCCTTTTATTTTAGCTCTTCTTCGTCTTTGCATTCTTAGTTTGACTTTGCTTCTTGTATCGTGATCTGGATTAAGTGCTGAGTTGTGATGTTGAAAGGCTCCTTAGAATTGGTTGGCCAGGAGCTCTGGGGCTTTCAAGCCTTATGGGTTGAATAACTGAAATTTGACCGGAATCCTTGAGCATGGCTGTGTTTAGAGTCAGTTGAGCTTGTCAAAGTGAGTTGAGTGAGGCTCATTGGTGAGTTGCGAGCGTTTGACTCCTTAGAACACGTGTCTCACGTGAGTTGTTGAGCTCGTGATATGGGCTGGCCAAGGCGGGAACAGATCTATCACGAGTCGTGGGTAGGGCTTGTCCATGTGAACTCGATCAATCGTGACTATTTGGCGGGGCTTCGTCATGTGAGCCGTAGGAAGAGCTTCGTCAGTAAGGAAACAGGTTAAGGTAGAGCTAGATCCATGTGAAGCTGGGAAAGAGGCATTGGAGTCATAACTTATTTGAGATAGCTGTCTAATGTGAGCTTCTTTGGGAAGAGATCGTCAATGCTTGAAATGTTATTGGGTAGAGCTCGTCCATGTAATTGTTAGGGAAAGAGCTTCGCCCGATAATAATCGTGGGTAGAAACTTCAGTCATTAGGCTAACGCACGGAAGGCCATTCGGTCTGGCTTGTTAAGGGAAGAGCTCGTCAGTCTGGCCACATTGGGAGGAAGGCTGTCGATGTGAGGAGCGTATTAAGGGTGAGGGCTGACCGTAATAGTCTTGGGAGAAGAGCTTCGTCGGTCTGGTATTGAGAAAGAGCTCGTCGATGTGAAATCTTGGGTAGAGCTCGTCCGTGAATTCTTGGGAAGAGCTTCGTCGTCTGACTGTTGCGACGTCGATGTGAAATCTTTGGGAAGAATTTCGTCGATCGACCTGGAGTTGGGTAGAGCTCGATCCATGTCCCAATTCTTTGGGAAGAGCTCGTCGGTGCAGCCAGGAGAGCTCAAGTGATGGCCCGAAATGTTGGAAGAGCTAGTCTATGTGGCTTCTCCCAGGAAGAGCTGTCGATGCGACGGCGTGGGGAAGGACTCGTCGATGTGAAGTGTGGAGCTCCGTTAGGTGAAGTTGCTTGAGGCGAGATGGCTCCTTAGGTGGCGTGAGCTTGTCAGTGAGACGGTTTCGTCGAGTGAGCTCTTGGGCTCATTTGGCCCGTGCCGAGTGGCGATGGGTTGGTGGCGATGGCCCGGGTGTGGCGATGTAACGAGGGGTGATCGACTCCTCGGGTAAGCGTGACTGTCGGGTGGGGCAGACTCGTCGAAGTGAGAACACACGTTGGGCTCCGGGCGGCATGGTCGGGTGGCGATGTGGCCAGAGTGGCGATCTTGGCTGAGGTGATCGACTCCTCGGGTAGCGTGACACAGTCCGAGGAGTGGTGAACTCGTCGAAATTGAATTTCTTGGAGCTCCGGGCGGTATGGCCAGGGTGGCGATGTGGCCAGGTGGCGATGTAGGAGGTGGCGATGTGGCCTGAGGCGATCGACTCCTCGGGTGCGCGAGCTGTCGAAGTAGACCGAGACTACGTCGAGTGGTTCCTTGTCTCAGGGCGTATGTAGAGTGTGATGTGGCCAGAGTGGCGATGTAACTGAGAGCCTAATCGACTCCTCGGGTAGTGTGACTGTATCAGGTAAGGCGAACTACGTCGGAAAATGAAAACAGCCCGGAGCTCCAGGGCATTATGGCCGTGGCGATGTAACTTGCAGTGATCGACTCCTCGGAGTAGCGTGACATCCGGAGTAGACACGAACTTCGTCAAAGTGGTCTTTGAGTTAAGTGCTATAGCCAGAAGTGGCGATGTTGCTTTGAGCGATCGACTCCTGAGGTAAGCGTGACTGTGCGGAGTAGGCAGACTTCGTCGAAGTGATTTCTTGGGCTCCGTATTATGGCGGTAAAGCGATGTAAGTAGTGTGATTAACTGAGGCGATCGACTCCTCGGGTAACGCTGACTGTTAGTGGGGCGAACTCGTCGAGTGTTTGTAGCTCGGTAGTATGGCCGGAAGTGGCGATGGCCAAGTGGCGTCTTTGGTGATCGACTCCCTCAGTAGGCGTGACTGTCACAGAGTAGGCAGACTTCGTCAAAGTGAAATTTATTTGGGCTCGGGCGCTATGGCCAGTGGCGATGTAGCGGCGATCATTTCACCGAGTAGCGTGACTGTCGGAAGTGAAGCGAACTTCGTCAGTGAGGCTGCTAGCGTCGCGGCCAGATTCCGACGCCACGATTTTCGCCCCGGAAAGGTCGGCGATCTTTAATGTGATTTATGGAGAATTTGAGCGTTCGGGTGACTTTTGAGTGCTGGCTTTCTTATAAATGGCGACTTCATTCTTTATGGAGTTTATATTTTTGTATGTCTGCACTCTGGTGCGTGGCCAGGTGAGATGAAGCGTCGAGTCTGGTCATCTTATTTGGGGAGATCCTTGAAGATTACGGTTCGGTTACACGTTACTGGCGCTGTGGGAGTTGTGTTTTTCCCTAATCTCCCCTTTATGGGGTACGTGTTATTCCCAGCTCAGTCTTGGGAATGCGCCCGGAGAGGGCGACGCATTTCTTACGTCGCCTTCTCCATTTTCTGTTCTTCTTTCTCTTCCTCCTCCTTTCTCCTTCTCCTTCTTTTTCATTTTTTCTTCCACATCTCATTCTCCCCTTTTTTGTTTCTTCCGCACAAACTCCTTCCACCCCTTTTTCTATTTTCTCTTCCGCGTCTGTTTCTCCCTGTTTCTCACGAGCTCTTTCCGCCACTTTTCTTAACTCTCCTCTTTTCCACCTTTCAGTCTTCTTCGTTTATTTTCCATCTCATTTTCCCTTTTCTTCTTAGAGGGAGTTTTGGGGCTGGCGTGCTGCAGACTCGCGCACGAGGTGTTGTTTACCCAGCTGGCTTTTGGCAGGTTTGCACTTCTGAAATGCCATGTTAGGGTAAGAGAATTTTCTTTTTATAATCTCTGGCGCTTTCTCTTTTCTTGTATATAACTTTTTCTTTGAGTATGGCCTATATCTCCCGAGTTGTGTGTGGCGATACTTAATAGCATAACCGATGAAATGGATTTGAATCATTAGCGAATTGATTAATCTCCATTAAGATTACAAACCAAAGCCTACGATAAAGCGTTTAGATGTTACGCATTCGGCATGTTGTAAAATTTTCCCTCTTACGTTTTGGAGCTCGTGGCACAGTGCGCGACTCGAGATATGGCGTGGGGGCCTTCAAATTGGGGCCCGATTTCCCATGTCTTGAATTCTTCCTCATTGGCGAGTAGCTTTAAGACAAATCACCGACTATAACCACGGGTTTTGACTTTTTGGTTGTAGTACTAGGTATCTTCCTTTGATGATCTTCCACACGCACCCCAGAACACACTCTCGTTTTTCATCTAAGAGGTCAATTTAGTCGGAGAGCCTCGTAATTTGTGTTCAGCTGCTTGCTAACTCTCAATCCTTGAGTTTGGCCGCGATCTCGGCGAGTGCGCCTTCTAGGGGCTGGGCGAAAGGGGGTTTCTCGGGTTGCGACCACGTATTAGATCCACATAGGCCAGCTGGCACGGGTATTCACACCCACTTTCCCTTTGAGATCTTCAGGTTTGGTCTTTAATGCGGCTTCAGGGTTACGGTGACTTCGACTACCGGTATTGAAGCGCCGGATATTGCTTGGGGCAGTAGTAATTTTTAATTAGGAGGCTCGGCGCAGTCTGAATTTAAGCGTTGTCAGGTGTTTCCCATTATGCATTACGAGGGCTCTTGGGATGCAGACACCACTGCATACCGTAGCGCCACACAAATTTGTGTATCTTTGCTCTTTGTGATTGTGGCCGGAGGCTCGACACCGACCCATTTGGTGAAGTAATCCACTACAGCGATGATGAACTTATTTAGCCCTTGAGGGCAAAGGTCCCAAAGCATCGAACCCATGTTGTTGGAAAGCGGGGCTCGTGATTGCGTCGGAGGCTGCGGGGGAGGCGTGAGATCTTGAGCGTGCTCTAGCGGATCTTGCATTTCTTAGTGAGTCGGTTGCTTCTTTAGTGTGTAGGCCCGAGTAGTATCCTTATCTGAAGACCTTTCACACTTGATACTTTCCGAGCTCGATATGATTTAAAGCATATGCAACCGTGTACTTCTCGCAGCGCGTGTTGATGTTTTTCCGCGATGCATTTGAGGATGGAGTGTAGAAGAATCCGCAAACATCACAGGACTTCCTTTATGATTAAGTAGACACTTTGCGGATCTTGTCCTTATTTTATTGCTTCTTTCGGGTGTCGGGTAGTTATTAAAGTCCCGATATATAGTTCCAAATGGGGTCTATCCGGGTTCGACTCGAGGCTCGACACAGGCAACCTATCAGCGGATCGATAGAGGGCTCTGCCCCCGGTACTCGATAGGTGTTGACCCTGCTTGGGGGTCTTCTGTAAAGGCTATTGCTAGCTTTGCCGGTAGTCGGCAGGGTTCTTTGTTACGGGAACATGTTTGACGTAATACCCGACCTGAATTTTTCAATAAATCTCGTACCTTTTGGAGATATAGGATCATCCTCAGCACGGCCCATGGCGGGGTATCTTGTCATCTTACCGCCATTTGGGGGTCATTTGTGAGACCTCTAGTGAATCAACCTTCCGATCGAAGATGGGCGAGGTTGAGACACCGCTATGGCGGCCTCGTACTCGACCTGGTGATGGATAGCGGAATCGATCGAGTGCATATTACGATGTCTATTCGCCACGGAAGGTGATTAGACTGCTCCGCTCCCACCACTGGCATTTTGAGGCTCCATGCAGAGAGTTTCGGATGGGGAGGTCATTCGGTACGCACAGCGTTCTCGGTAGCTCCCTCGCGAGGGTGCAGATTCCATGTGAAATCGGTGAACTTGCCGCTTTTATTGCGGTTTTGGCTTTGTATCGTGTCGAACTTCCTTCGACTCTATGGCCCACGTTTCATCTGACCAGGGAGACTTACGGTTTATGTAACACTTACTTCATCGGGTATATAGTTGGGACTTCTATGGTGTGAGCACAGGTAAGAGGCGAGGATTTCGGCTGCCCAGTTTTGAGGCCCAAATTAATTTTTCCATCCTTGGGTATCTACTCTCTGCTCCCTCTTAAAGCTCGAACGCTTGATAGTAAGGCGGATCTTTGCGCTCAGTTCCTTGTCTCGACGAGAATTTTGTGGTCGAGAAATTACGAAGCGCGGGTATGGGGTGAGGGAGCTCCTTCAGCGGGAATTACGAGGAATGGGTAGAGGCTGAATATGTTTTTAAGCGAGAATGCTTCTCGCACTTAATGTCCCGTTGGAATGCCTTTTTAGGGACTTGGAAGAAGGTTGGCATTTGTCACTTGCCACGGATCTGAGAGCCCAGGCCTGAGGCGACAATCCCATGCTTTCCAGATCATGCGTTGAACTTCCTTTATACTTGATGGCGATGTGTGTCGAGACACGGCCTTTATCTTGTTTGGTTGTAATTCCTCGGTGGTTGACACCATGAAACATGGGGAACCTGGTGATCTGTGGCTGGCAAGGCTGGATTTAGTTTCATGTTATGATTTCTCACGAGATCACGAAGCGCTTAGATAAGATGAGCTATGTGGAGCTCGGCTGTGATGGATTTACCAGCATGTCATCTATGTACACTTCCATGGTTGTGCCTAAGCGATTAAGGAACATGGAGTTCGCGATCTACGATGTGCCAGCTCTTGCGTTTTGAGCCCAAACGACGCCAACACGATATGATAGGTTCCACTGCTTATTTGTAAGCGAGCGAGGTCTTTTCTTGGTCTTTGGGTCCCGTCGCGATGCGGTTGTAGCGGAGGCATCCATAAAGCGAGGGGAGTTGATGGCCGCGGTGCTTGCGTCTCTGATAGAGGTCGATTCACGTGACGTCCTTTTGGGCATGCTTTGTTGATGTCGGTGAAGAGTCGATGTAAGTCGCCACTGCCGTTGGCGCAGCGAACGCGAAGCGTTGGCTAGCCACTCGGGTACTCTACCTGCACGATAAGCTCACCTTTACTTGTAGGAGTTCTTGACTTCTCGTTTATGGCTTTTTGTCTTTAAGATGAGAAATCTCCTCTTTGCTGTTTGATTGGCAGGATGGGATGACGTTCATTTATGGTGATGCGTAGGATCGATCCCTCCATATCACTTTGCTTCCATGCGAAGGCGTCTTTGTTTTTGTTTTTAAAAAATGGATAAGAGGTTTTTGAGGTCTTCCCGTAGCAGATCCAGAATATAGGCGAGATATTCGGGTCGTCGTCGATAATACGGGTTCTAGTTCTTAGTGGCTGAGATTAAGGTGACCACCTCGTCCACTTTATGTCGAAACTCATCGGTATATGTGTCAATAGTTTTACATTTCATGGATCTTTGAGTAGCATTCCTAGCCACTCGGTCTCCAGAACCATTCTACCCATTTGTTAGAAATTTGATCATCACTGCAATGATATACGGAGGGGATGGCTTTCAACTGCTGCACGTGAGGGAAGTGCGCGGCCCAACATGTTGCGGGCGGGCGTCGGCGAGGAACCTTCTTTGCGGTACAGATTTGCACGGCATGGGGGATCTCCCGAGGTGAGTGCCTAGTTGTGGTGAACTGGGGTAGTACTTTTCTCCAGGAGAACCCTCGTAGGTGAGCATTGGCGGGTTAGGTTCTCCACTAAGTGCTCATTTATCGAAGGTGACCTTGAATGATGTCGGTGAACTCAGATTGTCAATTAGGACCCAGATGGAGTACATTTTGTTGGCTACTCGCACGAACTACCGATTAATTTAGTCATGAGGGTGTTGGCATCCCTCTAAAATGCGAGTCGGAGAAAGTGATCGGCGTGTCAGTCGGTAGTAGTTTGGTTGTGCTTGTATTTACGCTCCGTTGGCACGATGATGCTCCGCGGTGGGCATACGTGCTGAACTAGATTCTCCTCATACGCAAATCCTCCACGATTACCTGGATTTCACGAGGGGGTTGTTGGTGCGGAGTCGTCATGCAGAGGTGGTGGATTTGCTGGGCGGAACTGGTTACGAGCTTGACTCTGAGTCGATTTTCGGGGATATAAAGCGTCGGAGGTATCGTCATAGGTATCAAGTATTCTATTTCTCTCTTAAGGTATCTGCAGTGTTACGTCCGTCACGGTGTCAGAAGTAGTCCACATGGAACTACGCGATTTTAGGTTATCTCTTGTTGTAAGGGTCGACTTCATTGAGTTGGTCATCTCTCGAGGGAAGCTGACCGTTTCATGCCCGCGCGGGACACAGTGATGCGAGAAGTATCGAGGGTGGCCGGCCCGGGGGCAAATGCGTCGTCGTCTCTCGGATTGCGATGGAGCGAACGATCACGAGGTTGCCACGCTATTTTTGGAGGCCGTCTCCGTTCTTTGGGCGTTTCCTGGTGGCTTTGCCTCTTGGGGCTTCGTCACCGTCGTTTATGCGTCACTCTTTTCTTTGTGAATGGGAGGCTCTCTTTCTTGGATATGAGGGGCCTCTTCACGTTAATATATTTCTCGCTTTCGCGAGCACCTGCCATGCTTGTTTGGGGATTTTTGGAGATGAAAAACATTGAAGTCTTCATTGTGAATCCACAAGCGAATACATGAGCGGTGATCATAGGCTTCTTATCGAGGTATATCTACCTTTTGAGACTCGGCATTGAATAAATGGACATAAGACCTCAGGCTTTCTTGCGTGCCCTATTTAATAGTTAGCAGATGGTAACTTGGCTTTCTGTACGTCCTGGCTCCAATGAAGTGAGAAGGCGACGCGTGGGCGACTCACGAGCGAGGAGATTGATGATGGTGGGAATTATTGAACGTCTGGTGAGCGCAGGGTGATAAGCGGCTACGCATCGCGCTAGATCTTGATACCCGTGCGGCTCCATTTTGATTTTGTAGGTGTTAGGTGATCGTAGGGATCTCTAGTACCATCGACAGCTTCCACACGTGGCATTACGAACTTGGTACGGAAGGGAAGTGGAGTGCCTGTCGGTATGCCGGGTGACTCGGTTTGTTGTACCAAGGTGTACGCCAGTGTCGAGAACACGTCCTTTCACCACCTCCTTGCTGGTAGGAGGAGCTCTTGCTTGGAGGTTCTTCGGAACCTCATTCCCATGAGTGTTCATGCTTGGGATAGGCGTAATTCTGGTTCAGGCCGGTAGTGCTCTCGAGTACGCCGTTTCCTTCTTCTCATTTGAATGGTCCCGTGCCCCGGCGGTGGATCTGCCACCGGTTTGACCGCTGGGGAATCTAGGCATTGTGTTTGTCGCCGTGAGGCGGTAGTGTCATGACCTTCCTGAGTTTGTCACGCCTCTCGGGGTCGCCGGATGCATACGGTGAGTTGTTCCCAGCACTACGTCATAAGTTGATTGGGTGAGGCGAAATTAAGCGCACCTCTTAAGTGGTAGCTTGCATTACTTCTGTAGCCAGGTCGGTGTCTATGCGCGTTAACTTGGTTGGTCACATCCTTGGAGGATTAAGCGTTGCTCTGCTTGTATTAAATTAGATACCATCGATCGGCGAAAATCGAGTTATATTTGTAAAAGGCATCATTCCAGGCGGCGCCAGATGATGCCTTTTCAGCGGAATTAGTGGAGCGCGTAGAGTGTTGGCGGACCCGGTCTTGTGAGTGGGATCTGTGAGCTTTTGGATCGTCACATGCAGGGCGGGTGCGATATTTTCTTGTTGATCATGAGCTCTGGATATAGCACTCCTCTATGAGAAACCTGTGAAAGAAGGGGGTTAGGCGGGGCTTGCTCGTAGTAGCTCTCCGATGCCTAGAAGTCGGTTTATTTACGAGGAGAAAGGAGGCCTTATGGGGCGAATGTTTTGCGTGCCTTTCAGATGGGGTGACCTTGTATTTATAGTAGATATTCTCCCGAGTTGGATGGTAGTTAGGTTCCATTCCCGTTGGATGATATATTTCTTATTATAATTAAGGTATCGGTTGGTATAGGATATAGAAGAGTAGTTTATTTGGGGATAATCTTCCTTCCTTATTGGGAGATTTAGGCGGACTTAACGGAATGATATATTAGTAGGGACTATTTCTATTTTAATTACACAGCCCGGGAGCTTTTCCATAGAGTGGCCTTTGGACGAAGCGGATGGACCTCTTTCTGGCGCCCCGAAAGAAAGATTTGGGACCATTTGCGTAAAAGGCTTAGTATTGGAGGATTGATACCTCATTAGACGAGCCTCTTCTTTGGAACTGGTAGTGGGCCTTCGATGTTTCCTTTGGGCGAAAGCCTCTTTCTTGGAAGCAGTGCATGGAGCTTGAACCTTATTGCACCATTTATTAGTTTCGTGATAAGTAGAAGAATCACCATCGTCTGTGAAAGAAGAAACGACCCAGAACCAGTGATGGGGGTGGGCCCAGTAAGCAAAATTCAGCCCGACCCGACAACTTCGTCTTATCGCTCGAAAGGAAATCGAACCCGAGGCGCGGAGTGGACCCGGAAAGACAGCGGAGAAAGGACTCAGCACAAAAGATAAGCAGAAGCTAAGAGAGAAGGAAGTCAGAGACTCGTAAAGGCAAATAAAGGTCGAGGGCGGTGGTACCTGAGGAATGAAGAAGGATGTCCGCGAAAGAAGCAAAGGAAGCTGAGAGGATAGAAGAAATAAGCCACCAGCCAGAAGAGTCAGAATGCATTATCCTGAGACAAATGGCGTGACCAAGCCCCAAGCTAATCGACCCAGACGGACACGTGGAAATTACACGATCACGTGTTGCGTACTTGCCCGTGTACCGCAGGTACCGCGAGTGGGGCCAACGATGGGGTTTGAAAATAAGGTTATGAGCCCGTGCGCGAGCCCGAGAAGAGATTCGGCCCGATGAAGCCACGAAGGCTCGGAGTTGAATTAAGGAGAGGTTTGCGATGGGGCCTTTCCCGAAGCCTTTTTGCACCTTGACTTCCCAGGCCTTTCTTTAAGGTGGCCGAGAAGAGGTCGATCAGCTTGGCGAGAAGCCCTTATGGAAAGTCTCCCATGAGTGCAAAATAGAATAGTCCACAATAATATATCGTTCATGAGTCCGACCAAATCTCCCGATAAGGAAGGAAGATTATCCACAGAATAATATTCTTTCTATATCATATCTCAAATCCGTCTGATTTATAATAAAAATATCCCATCGATATAGGAATATGAATCTATTCTCATCAGGCGGGAGAATATCTCTTTATAAATACAAGGTCCACCCATCGATTGAAAGGTATGGAAATGGCTGTGTTCGCCACATAAATGATCTAAGTAAGTCTCTCTTTCTCTCGAAAAGCGGCAGGCATCGGAGGCGGCTTGGCGGGAGAAGCCCTTGCGGAGCCCCCTTCTTCCTTGTGTTTTGCGGAGGTGCTATATCCAGGAGCTACGGATCAACGGTGCGGCGATCGTCTGCTCGACCCGGACAAGCGATCAAAAGCTGCGTCCCGGCCCCGCCGACAATCGGGTCCCGGCCCGGCGACCCTACGCTCGGCCCCGGTCAGGTTGAAAAGGCATCATCAGTTTTGTATGAGGAAGAGGGATTATGTGTGTGTGGGGTGGGGGTGGAATTTGGGAAAAATGTTTTTAAATTTTTATTAACAGAAAAGCTATTATAAAACAGTTTTCAAATGGGTACTATTTTTTTTTTTAATTTTTGTTCAAAACATTTTATAAGTGTCTACAATGTCTTCGGTAGGCATTCTACATTTATTTCATTTTATTGTTTTCGATAGGCATTCGGGTAGGCATTTAATAGGTGATAAATAAAACCAAAATAAAGTTAACTCACTTTATACTAAGTAAAATTGAAAAAACATATTAGAGATTTTCAATGAATCCTTAATCCATTTAAATGTGGATGTAAGAAAGTAGTCTTTCATATATTTGTTTACATATTAAAGATTTTCAGTGAATCCTTAATCCACTTTACACTCCAAAGTATCAAATATTTTTCACTCTCTCTCTTACTAAATGATATGAAACAAGCATAGTAAATCCAAAAAGAAAATAAAAAAAAGTGAGAAATTACATAATTTTTTGTTGATTCCTTAGGTCATTTATTCCCCCTTTCTTTTAATCATATTTGTTTCCCTTATCAAGTTGGATTTAATGCATAAAAGATTAAGAGAGGGTCTCCCTCTTCAAAAAGTTGAGTAGCTTGTCAAAATTTTCTCCACAAGAATAATCGTTTGATGTAAAATTCAAACCCGAAACCTTACCTTCAACTAACAAATCCAACAAATCATTAAAGTTAAATAGAATTTTTCAAGGTGATCCCTATCTATACCACCATTGGCAGACTATGCTATAAGAATAACACTACCCTATTCCTCACCCTCCGACAGAAAACCATAAAATAAAATAACCAACATATGCAGAATGCCTATCAAAGACACTTAAGAAATTCTTGAGCTTGTAATATTTGTATGAAGTAAAATTTATGTCTTTTTCTCTTTTTCAATCATATAAATATTATACTTTAATGAGTTTTTTTTAAATATTTCCCTTTGTAGCTAAAGTGATTTAAACCCTAATTGTTTCCAACTGAATCCTACTTAGGGTTGTTGGTTTTTATTTATTTTTAGTTATTTTTTTATATTTTAGTTTTTATGGTTTTGGTTTTGATGTTTTATTTTTCTACATTTCTAATTTAATAAGTCATTAATCTTATTAATTATAAATCATATGTTATCAATTTTTGAGATTAAGCTATATCATAATTTATTATTAATAGAATATTCATTGCTTATATCATAATTTTTTATTGTGAAATTTTTGTTAACATAGTGACAATTACTCATCATTGACGTATAAATAATTTGTTAAATCTTATATTTCTTATATTTGATTATTTATAAGTACATGAATGGATAGTTTGACTACAATTGTTTCTTACAAGAATTGTGAAACCATTGATGGTCCAAGTGGTGTGGGTTATAGTTGTCCTCCGGAAAGAGGTGTTTTGGTCAACAATATGATAACATATGATGAGTTAAAAGACAAGTTGTGTCATCTTATGTCGATCGATCATGCTCATACCAAGTTATCAATGGTTTTTCGGTATCTAATATTGATGTCGATTGGAAATGGGAACATTAACTATATACAATTACCAATTAAAGATGGTGAGGATGTTAAATTATGGTTTCATGCTGTAGCACAAATCCCATTGTCAAATACCATTGAAATGTACTTGCAGACATATCCAATGGATCACTCATGTGGACCAAGTATACCATTTAATGAAGAGAATGCTACTAATGATATGGAGATACTAGCTACTAATGATGTCATAAGAGGAAATATTGAAATGACACTAATGAAGTTGAGGAACTTTGTACGATGTTTGTAACACTGAGTATACGACATTTTATAACATGTTTCGCATTATATTAAAGAAATGCATCTATATTTTTTGAATTAAATAATGCTAAAAATAAAATAGAAATTTAAACCAATTGGCCCTAAATATCCACCAGTGAAATTGGCCAATTTCTGGAATTTGGGGCCGAGTCGTAATTTAATAAGGTCGTATCTTGCAGAGTGTGAATATGTATAAGTTGAATTGAGAATATAGATGAGAAATAAAAGCTGAAAGTAAGGAAGAATTAACCAAAAAAGTGATAAGGCCAAACATGGCCTTATCAAAATCAAAATATCTCATGTTGGTCTTTGGATAGGAGAGGAAAATGGATAAGGGAGAAAAGAAGGAAGAAGAAAAGAGAAGAGAAGGAGAAGGAGAAGAAGAGAAGGAGAAGAGAAGTTCAAGAAAGATCAAAGGTATGGAATACTATGACTTTTGTATGGAATAGGTTGTTCCAACTCTAGGGTTTAGTTAGGAATTCATCCTAAACCTAGAGTTGTTGAAAGTTGGGTTGGTAAAACCCTATTTTGTATAAGAGAAGTATGGAATCCTTTCTTTGGGTATGGATTCTTGGTTTATGGGGTATAGATACTTGTTTGGGTCTTAGGAATTTAACCTAACTTACAAGTATTTGAGTTTGGGTTGGAAAAAAAAACCCTAACTCATCTCTATATTTGGTTAGAACCCACTTGGGGGATGTTTTTCTAGAGCATATATGAGTTTTATTGTGTTTTTGGTTATATTTGTAGAAAAATGACCAAAAGCGACAAACATCAGGAAAATTCGGGGTCTACGTAGTGGGTAAGGTGATCCCAGCGACGACGAAGGTCACCGCGGAGTGAAGAGGGTTCCATGACGCATAGTGGTGAAGAAGAATTTGGATAGGCTCGGGTTCACCGCGATGAAGCTCAGCAGTGCTACGCCGCGGCGTAGCCACTATTCACAGCATGGAAAATTGATGTGTTTTGTTTCGTTTCGTTATTCCTTTATTCCAAGGACATGTCTATAGGACTAATGAGGACCCTATAAGTGTATATAAGGGTCCATTCATGTTGAAAATGCAAATAAAAAAAATTAGGCCAGAGTACCTCGCCACTTCAGACGAAGTGTGATGTGGGCTGGAAATTGCAATGCTATGATAAGATAGTAATTATATGATAAGAGTATGCTATAAATACAAGTATATGTATACTTTGGTTATATGAAAAATACAGTTAAATATTTAAAATAGATTATTTGAAAATGAATATCTCATAAGTATACATGATATCAATAGGTATTCATGTATATGAGATATCTTTTCTAATACCTACGAATTAGTATGAAAACATAATGAAACATGTTACTTTATGTGGGATAGTTGGATAGATAGGCATGCTTATAGGGATAAAGTTGTTGCAGCATACAGTTTATAGATATTGAAGCTTCGTTTGAGTCGATGACATAGATCCCGTTTAGATCATTATAGCGGCCCCGTTTGGGTCATACAGAGATCATTGTCTCATACAGTGATAGTACATTCGAATTTTTATACGGATAGAGATCGGTTGTCTCGTCTGAGGATAGTACGCTTGATCTGTCACGGGTTCCTCAGAGAGCCACTTCAAGGTATTTACGGGCATGAACATAAAAGAAAATAGTGCTCTACTTCGAAATGTATAAAGTATATGATATGATACGAGAAGCATAACTTTGCTATGCGATGATAGTATCTGAAACAAGAAATGATATAAAGAGGACACAAAAATATATGAAGCTGATAAGAAAATAAACATGTTATGAAAAGTAGATATGAAAAATGGATAAGCATATGTAAGGTTATATTTGTCATAAGTATATGCATGTGTATAAAAAATTGAGATGACCATTATTATAGGTCGTGTATGAGATAAATTCCCAGCCCAAACATAAGCTTAAGCGAGTGTTTCATCGTGTAGGTACGGGGAGTAAGAGCAAAGTCGGACATTCCACACAATAGCAATAGCCAAGGAATGACCAACGTGATAGGTGCCTTGTTGGAATACCTTTTGGTCACATTTTGTGTAAGTATTGTTTTATAAATGATGTAAATATTGTAAATGTTAGACATTTGAATCCATGGAGCTTGTATATATATTTTGTAATTTGTTCTTTAAATATATTATAGTACAAGTTAAATGTTTACCATTATAATGAAAAGCAAAGTTCTAGAAGTTTATAGTTCTTGAGGCGCCAATTTGAATGGGGCGTCGCAGTGTCCCCCGATAACGAGAGAACTGCGGATCGAGTTCGGATCGTGTCAGATTCGAGACTCGGGTCGGACTTGAGAGAGCTTCTGATGACTCAATAAGTTCTTATAGCCATTGAGAACTATGTTGATATCCCACTTGCAAATGAAGATGATGATGTGAAACTTTATGATGATGAGAAGATTAATGAGTAGATTTATGTTGATGAACCCGATGATGAATCTCTAATAAATAAGGCTTCTTTAGATGGTAATCAACATTTTATGTCATCTCCAATGTTTAAACAATTGAATTATGATGTAATAAATAACATGTCTTTTGAGCTTATCATAGCACGAACTGAGTTATGGAATAGATCTAGGGAGTTGTTTAAAGGATTGAGATTTGAGAGTAGAGATAATTTGCAAGATGTTGTAAATTGTAATTTAATATCTCATAATCAACATTTATTTGTTTGTGAATCACAACCACATATATGGGCAGTACAATGTAAGAAATGGAATGAATGATATAATTGGAGGCTTCGTGCATGTCGTTGTAAAAGCCATTGATAGTTTGAGATAACCAAGTATGTTGGTCCACACACTTGTGTTTATCCCAAATTATCATAGAATCACTCTCATTTAGGCTCTAAATTGATTGTAAGAGAGATCCAAAATGTGGTTCAAAGGGACAATATGACCTTTATCGCTACATTGCATCAAATGGTGAAGAATAAATATGGCTATGAGGTCCATTATAAGAAAAAATGGGAAGCTAGAAGAAAGGCATTGATCAAAGCATTTGGTGACTGAGATGAGTCATATCAAGCATTGCCTAAATGGATGAACAACCTTAAGCTAACCAATATTAGAACAAAAGTCACTTGGAATATAATACCTTTAGTAGAGATTTCTGGGAATGTAAGTTTTATGCAGGTTTTTTGGACATTTGGGTTATGTGTTGAAGGGTTTAAGAATTGCAAACCAATTTACAAATTGATGGTTCTTATACGAAAAATACAAAGGGAAGCTTTTAATTGCTACTTCTATTGACACAAATGGTCATATATTCCCCCTTGCATTTGCAATTGTTGAAGAGGAATTATAGGATAGTTGGTCTTGGTTTGTTATTGCATTAAGATGTCACGTTACTCAAAGAGAATGGATATGCTTAATTTCATATCGTCATGCTGGAATAAATGCTGCTGTTAGAAATCCATCTATTGGATGGAGCGTCCCTCATGCATAACATAGATATCGTCTTAGACACGTGGTAAGTAATTTTAATGACAAATTTAGAAATAAGATTCTAAAATACGTGGCAAACAGGGCTAAGGTGCAACATCTAACACAAAAATATGAGCGTTGCATGGAAGAGCTAAATCAATTGAATGAAAATAGTGTGGCCTGTTTTTCAAAGTTAAATACTTAAAAATGGGCTCAAGAATATGATCAAGGTTATCGATATAGGTGGATGACTACAAAAATTGCTAAATGCATAAATAGGGTGCTTAAAAAGGCACGAATGTTACCTATCACTGCACTTGTTCAATTAACTTTCAATCGATGCGTGTCGTACTTTGACACACATGCTATAATGACTTGTGGAGATATATATACTGCTTATGCAATTAATAAATTCACAAGAGTTGAAGCCAAGGCTAGTAGACATAGTGTGTCTATCATCTTTCGAAATAATCAAATGTTCGAAGTAATTACAACTTTACATGGATAAAGAGATATAAAAAATAAGTTATTTAGTTAAATGAAGGTATATATAGTTGTAATAAGTGGCAATCATTTGGCATCTCATGCTCACATATGCTAGTAGTTTGCGCTCATATAAGAATTGACATTGAAAATTTGTGGATAAATATTATATGATGGACACATATATATGCTAGAAGTTATGCAGTTGAATTTAATCCTATTATACATGAAGATTATTGGTCATACCTTGATTTTCCTATTCTACATCCTGATTCTCAAATGATTAGGGATAAGGGGCATCCAAGATCATAAAGGATAAAAAATGAAATGGATTTGAAAGAACCAAGTGTTAAGATTTGACATGACTTATGTAAAATAGAGGGGCATAATCATTGTAATTGTCCCAAAAAGGATGGAGGGCAATCCTCCAACCCCCTTCCTCAAGAAAATTAAGTATGAAATTATTTATTTATTTTAATTATATATTTAATTAAATGAATTTAATTTTTCCATATTGGAAATGCGATTAATAATTAATTTTTACTTACTCTATGTAAGTATTGTTGCACGATTAAGCCAGGACCTTTGAATCCTTCAATTTTTCATGGATAGCATACACACAGGTCTTCTCTTGCATGGGCAGGTGTCGCACCGAGGGAGCTTTATTGTCGACATCGTGAGACCAACTTTCATCGGAGTAATGCTCTTGATAAGCGTACCATTCAATTTTTACAACAGACAGGCTTCTATGGTATTGCACGTTTAGGATTCATTTCCCTAGATTCGCACCTCACTGCCTTTGTTGACATATGGTGACTAGAGACTCATACATTCCACTTACCTCAAGGGAAGTGCACAATCACACTTGTCATTCTTCTTGGATTGTCAATTGATGGAGTAGTAGTTACTAGCAGCACATCTCCACATTGAAGAGATGTATGTCACTCTTTGTTCAAACTCATTCCAGGGGATATAGAATTAGATGGGCAACGCCTTTATTTTACATGGTTGAATCAGAGCTTTCCTAGTTTGGCACCTAATGCTGATGAGGAGTCTATCTGACGATATGCTAAGGATTATATTTTACAACTTATTGGAGGTTTCCTCTTTTTAGGAAAATCTAGCAATAAGGTGCATCTTATGTTTTTACTGCTCTCACATGATTTTAAGGCTGCTGGTAGTTATGATTGGGGTAGTGCATGTTTAGCATGACTTTATTGTTAGTTATGTCGTGCTTCTCATATTAATACTCATGATATATATGAGTCGTTGATATTACTTCATATATGTTATGGGATAGGCTTCCATACATTGCACTTAATCGTTTGCATATAACTACACACGATGATCACATGCAGCGCCATTGGCCATTCGGTATATGACACACCCCCACCCCTTCCGACAGCGGGCGTGCAAACCCTCCACAATCTGACCATTACCTCAACGACTAGAAATCCACAGTGAAGTGGCGAAGTATTGCTTGCTTAAACCTCCACATAAAAAATTTTCTTTTATTTCAAACATAGGATTTAGGTAAAATCTTAGCGACGGAAAAATTTGTGACATAGCGGTGCACATAGTCTAAATTCCAAATCCTGTAATACATCAATTTACTATATCAAAAATATAGCCTTGACATACCAACACATTTCCATCATACTAAAAGCATGTACATACACTTATGTTCCATATACAATTTCAAAGTATATTATTACAAATATTACTAATACACGAGTTAAGCGATGTCGGGACCAATCCCTATAATTAGCTCCGGCGTCTTAGCGTACTGCTGGAAAATAGTTTTTAAAATGGAAAATAATGAGCTAAACGAGCTCAGTGAGTGTATGCTTTTATAAAAGGTTTTGCTTTTCCGGAAAACATCTTAAAAATGTAAAACTCTCTTTTACAATTATTTTCCAGAAGCCTTTCTTTGCTTTGCTTACTTTAAGTTTCAAAACTTTTCTTTGCTTCACTTCTTTTTTTCGACACAGCTTCAGCTTTTAAAAGTTGTAAACTTATCTGCCGAGCTTTGTTTTGCTTTCCTTTAAGGCATCAAACCCCTCTTATTTACTTTGCTTGCTTAGAGTTTATAAAACTTCTCATCTTTTCTTTTCGTACTTTGCTTTATCTTGTTTGAAAAGTCTCTTAAAACCTTTGAGCCTTTGCTTTAAAAGTTTCTGAAACTTTCATAAAAGCAGGAGCTTGGCTCGTAGCATGCTTTGAAAGTAAAACCAGGGCTTGGCTCAACCGCTCGTTTAAAATCTAAACGGGAACTGGGCTCAACCGTTTGCTTTAAAACTCTCCCGGGCTGGGCGGCCCAGGGAACCAATGGTTGATTTTCAAAGCGGCATATCATGCTTATAAAACATCAACGACGGAGCTATTTTGCTTATCATACCACCCCAGTGAACCGCGGGAACACGTGCTTTCAGCCGTCTTAGGTGGAAGGACCTTTGTCCACGTCACCTTTTTCTGGTGAATATGGTGGAATTGACCTCGTGTCGCCATCACCATAATTAGTTAGAACTCATAACCTTATATACTTCTGTACGTGCCACGGTCTCCTTTAAATGCATAATGTATATCCTAAGTTTGCCGACCGAGCCATTCTGATGCGGTAATAATCCTACTTGTGCTTAGTGCGCGTCTGGAATCATACAATAGGTTTCAACGCTGCAACTTCCCAAAAGCTAGGGAAGGCCTTGTTTTCTCAAACTTTCATTGCTTGCTTGCTTGCTTGCTTGCTCTTTGTAAAATGGTTCTGTTGAAACCATTTGTTTGCTTACTTTAGCAGAAAAATGGTTTTAATTATTCAAAATCATTCGTTTGCCCTTTGCTTGAAAAATGGTTTACTTATTTCAAAACCATTTAGCACCTGCTGTTATGGTTCACGATTTAAAACCAATGCCTTTCAAAAATAGTTTAACTCAAAAACCATTTGTTTTGCTTTCTAAGTCATTGCTTGCTTCTTGAAAATGGTTTGAACTCAAAACCGTAAAATCTCAGTGTAAAGCAATTTGTAATAATAATAATAATATTTTACTAGTATTTGGAAAAATGAGTTTAGAACACTCACCTCTTTGCTTAGCAGGCAGGTTCCACACTTATCCCTTTTACTTTTAACCTACACTCACAAGAATACGACAACAAATTAATCGCATAACTTAACGTGCCTAGACTTAGTCACACTCTTCATTACTCTTTTAAAGCTAAGGTGCTAGGGTTACATTAGAGCTGGAATCACCCAATTCAGACACCGAAACTCAAGTTACGTCGAAACGGTTTACTCTATGTCAGCTGATCCCAGGGAATTTTCTTGCATGGCCCCACTGAGTGAATTTTAGGCCATAGGATCAGGGCCCCGGAGATTCCTACTTCTTAAGTTTTGTTCTCCTTGAAGTCTATTTTACGTAGCCACTTGAATCACTCAAATCGGATAAGAAATGAGGAAGTTATGGCCAAAATACAAAAGCGGTTGAAACGGGAAGCCTGGAGCCGGGTTGTCTGGTACAACTGAACTTGGCTGCGGTACAATTTTGCTTACGGTGGGTTGTACCGGTACAACTGCTGTTCGTAATACCGGTACAACTTCCATATTTGCCCAGATTTATTTCTCAGCACGATGTCAATTCCTTTCCTGCAACCCATGGTCGTAATACCTCAAAAGCCCAGCTTGGAAATAAATGCAAGCGACTTCAGCAACATTTGGGTGGTGCTTTGGAACCTCAAAACACAAAACCTTAGGTGAAAAATCGAAACTATTTCGCAAGGTCGCTGATTCTTACACACATCATGTAATTTGATGATTCCAAGTTTCTTTTACCTCAATTGAGGTTTACTCTCATAACCCCAACAAATCAAAGGTTTGTGTGACCTTTACACACAAAACCTAGGCCGAGGAAAACTAATCTCCATACCAAAGCCCTAGAAATCCCATACACTTGATTCTAAGACAAAGGCATACCTGATTTTTGAACCTCTCCTCTTCCTTCTTCTTCCTTCTCTTCCTCCTCTTGGCTTTCTCCTTTTCTCCTCAAAACCGTGGAGCCCTAGCCAAAGTGTGAGACAAAATAAATTATTTTGTTTGTCTCCCACATTTAGCCTCATATTTTGCCTTAATTGAAATTAGCCCTCTTCTCTTAATTATTGCAATTGTAGCAAGGATCTTACTGGGACGCGCCCAGGCTGCGGTGACGGGGTTGAATCGCACGGAGCGAAAAAAACCTTGTGAGCAAGGGGATATCCTAGTGAGTGAGGAGAACCATCTAAGGACCCAGGGGGTGTGATGGGCTCCACCAGGGTAAGGCCACGGGTTAGGGACACTCACGATATATATGCAAAATTACCATTAATTTTATTATTATGATCTATTGAAAGTCTTAGTTTATAGTAGTTGTTTATTCATTCAATGTTTTTTTTTTAAATTTATACAGATGGAAAGATGGGTATCGGACCACCTTGTCATCCATGCATGTTATATCGCAATATATGCACCAACTTTATCGACTAATGCCAAATCAGGTGATAAAACTTTGACTTCTTTACTTTAACTATTTTCTTTGAACAATTTCCAAACTCTTGATTACAAATAACAATTTTTTTTATTTAACAACATATTATATGGTAACCTTATGATGATGATGTGAGTGGTGGACTTCCCGATTATTGTGTAGTTGGGAAAGATCTTTGGTGCATTATATCACCATTGATTTGTTTTCACATTATTGAATGACATAGACCTGATCGTGTTATGCGATAGTTTGGGTTTTGGCAAGGGATTGCTCTACCATGTGATAATGATTCAGTCTTACATAAATATTATTTGAGAGGTAGGAAAGATGTTGATTGGACTAAACGACACGGAAAGTACATTTGACGATGGGCCCGTAAGCGCGATCATATTGCTAGGGATCATAAGGCATTTAGGCCCATTAAAAGCCCGGCCAGGCGCCCGAGCCACGAGGCCATTTCGAAGCGTTTAAAAGCCACTCTTAGAGGCCAGCCGGCGGTAAAAGCCCGTCTATAGGCCATATAGAAGCCCGTCCCATGGGGCGCAAAAACCCGTCCTAGAGCGAGTCCTAGGCCCACTTAAAGCCGCCCTAAAGAAGCCCAACCCCTCGATGTAGGTTTTTATTTAAATTGTATTCAAAAGTTAAAAGTTAAATAAAAAGTAAACAAAATAATTGAAATAAAATCGTCGTTTTAAATTTATTAATCGAATATAATTACATTTAGAATGTATGAAAAGTTTACGTCATTTCTAGAAATAAATTATTATATCCCATTAGGTTGACACCTACTTATTTGTCAATCATTTAACCCTTTTCGTGTAAATAAAAATCTGATATAAGTTCAGTCAAAATATTTTAATCATTATTTTTGGTGATGGGAACTATCTTGGATCCAATTCATTGTCTTTGATATTTTGAGTTCTCTTGTATCATTATTTAGTTTAACCACCGACACATTGATCATTACAATATTTATTGGGTCTTGAGTTGGATAATAATCATAATGCATTCTGAAAAATATTTGTTAGTATGAGAATTTCAAAAGATGCAAGTAGAAGGTCATGATATTACTGATCACTTAATCATTTAATGCATCAACATCCATCAATATTATTGGGAGGCGGAAGCGACAGTGAAGCATGAATAGACCATTTGACTGATATTTTCTGTTTTTGTCATTTTGTAAAACATAAGTAAATTCCATCCCAGTGGTGTATCTAACATATTTTTCTTGTCATATTTACAATTTACAACAATCAAAATAATTCATGTTTTGCTTGGGAACAATTAATATTATATCATGATATATAAATTTTTTACAATGTCTTTGGTATATCAACTTGTTTTAATCCATCTTTTACAAATCAAATTAAATATGTGCACAACAAACGTCGTGGAATAATTTTATGATCATCTTTTTATTTTCTAAATCTTAATCTGCTGTATTCTGTGACATCGTTTATTTGAGCGTTATCTAAATGTTATTGTAGATATTTTATCACGAATACCTATTATGAAATTGTGTTTATAAAGAAAGTTGCTATGTTTTACCATTATATGGAGTATTTGTTTTAAATGAAATTATTCTTTTTATTTATTTAATATGTCAATTCTTTCTCCCATATAATGACGATGTACATAAAAAACACATCATTAAGATGTCAATATCGATGTAAACAAATTTTCCTTCAAAATTTGCAAAATATTGTTTTAAATTTTCGTTAGGCGATTTTTCATAATATCTCTTTTAACGATATTTAGGATGATGGCTGTTGGTTGTCCCAGCGTTGAATGGTTTTGAATAATCATTAGTTTTCATCATATTAAAAAGATTGTTAATTTATTATATGTCAATCGTTCATATAATAAGCGATTTCATCAATAAGAAAAATGCCTTTAGAATTTCATTCATTCTTACTAATGATTGCATATAATTTTCTAATATCTACATTATACTTAGTTTACATTGTTCTGAACTATATCTTTTAATGGCTTGCTTTTGAATTTGATCCACCTAAGAAAGTTTTTGCATCTAAAATATACCTGATGGTTTTAAACAGCATGTTTGAAATTATTTTATAAGCTTATAATTGACCCAGTAGGTTAAATAAAACACGGAAACTAGAACAGGAAATTTGAGATTGGAGACAAGTAATTGTCCAAAAGGGACCTAAAGACATGAATTGATGATTTGAGGCCAAATAAATAAAGAAAACTTGAAATTCAAATAGTCAAGAGATGGAGACCTTTGCAAATAATGAAATTTAACCCAAAATGGGTTTTAGAGGCCAAACGAAGGCCAACAAAATCTAGTTTAAAGATAGAATTGGGCTCCTCATTTGGGGAAGGAAGAGCAGGATGGGGAGAAGGAGAAAGAGGAAGAGGAGAGAAGAAGAGAGAGAAGAGAGAAGCCAAGTAATTACAAGGTAGCTGAGCTTCTTTGGTATGGATTTTGTATAGATCACATGGAATTTAAAAACGATATGGTTGTAATCTTTCTACAAATCTACGGAGTTTTGATAGAATTGCATCTAACCTTAGATTTCTTGAAATTAGGTTGAGTAAAACCTGAGGAACAAGATAAGTATATGGAATCTTCCTTTGTTGTTGGTTTGTATATGGGTGGTAACCCATGTTAAATTATATTAAGGAGGACCAGGAAAGGTTTTTTGAAGAAGATAAAAATTGAAGATGATTTGAGTATAAAAGAGATTCAGGAGTGAATTGGAAATGGTTTTGATGTGTGTTTGGAAGTCTTAGAATTGATTTGAGTATCAAAGTATGGAAAAAGTAACAAAACACACATTTTGGAGGCACATTGAATTTGACTTATATACATCATTACACTTTGAAGTACCAGTACACTTCGATTCTGACGTTTTAGCGACATATGCATTACACTTTAGAGAATCTGGTACACCTGTGAATTTTCTGTTTCGTGGTTTTTCGTATTTGTATAACTTGCTCATTTCTTATCAGATTTGAGTAGTTCAAGTGGCTACATCCAAAATGAACTTCAAAGGAGAACAAAACTTAAAGAATAGGCATCCCAAAATTCTGATCTAGTATACCTAAAAATTCACTCAAAGAACAGGTCATGTGCAAAGCTAAATTCTAGTTCGACTTTGAACATAAAAGTAATCCAAGGTTGTTAGATAACTTGAGTTTAGTTGCTCAATTGGGTGATTACAGTTGGAATAGAACCCTTAGCACCTTAGCTTTAAAAGAGTTCAAGAGATGGTGCCGATGAAGTTAAGACCCGAAAGAAAGAGGGTATCTCAAAAACATCTCGGGTAAAATCGGTAGGCGACCGTTCAAACTTGCATTACTGTAACAGGTTGTATGATCAGATTAAATTGATTCTTTAGCGGATAGAATGGTTGCCGAAGATAAGAATCCGAGCAGATGATTGATTGTTACATAACGTCGCCATTATATGTTGAAGGATGAGTCTCTATCGCTGAACGAGGAACAGTGTTTATGCGGATGTTGAAGTTCGAGATCGTTGCGCCATGATTGCCGGGACTTCCACTCGACCGGAGTTAATGACCCGGTAGCGGCGCTCGGCTTTCGCGGATAGTAGCCGATTGCCCACTCACATTGAATATACGCACTCTGTCGACTAGTGCCGGTACCTCCTGAATTCGTGCTCGGCCTCCACAGTTAAATGCCGGTACTCACGATTAAATGCTCCGGCCTGCGATTAGTATGGTACTCTGCATTAGTGCTACGGCGCTCCTGTTACGGTCGAGTGCTGCGGCGGTTGCGCCTCGTTCTGTATTATTAAAGCATTGGCGCCGAAGGCGATAACGTGCGGCACAAACGCCTTCTAATGCTCTGTGTACTTAAATGTATATAGTATCTTGGTGCTGTGTGCTCTTTGTGTCTACTCATTATGTCTTAGTGCAGGAAGTCAAGCGATTATATGATAAGACTAAATAGAGAATAAGAATAAAGATGCGAATGTACCTACGTATACATTCGTAGTACCTACAGCAGTTACTCTGCATCTCCCGAATAAGTTACGTAGTACACTACGGGTGCTCATGTCTCGATTAAACTCTGTAGTACCTCTGGGTGCTCTCACGTATCTGAAAATGTTACATGTAGTACCTACGGGTACTCTGTATTTAATTAAGTTATTCTAACTGCAGTTTAGTTACGCAGCGTATGAGTCGCTCATCTCTGCGATTAACTCTGTCTCTACGTTAACTCCTGCTCTAATTAACTCCCTTTCACGATTAAGTCGATCGGATTCGAAGTAGTACCTAAGGGGCGCTCTGTATTTGAATAAGTCCTGTAGTCTCTGGGCGCATGTCACGAATAAGTCCTGTCGATAGAGTTCACGTAGTACTGCGGGTACTCCTGTATTTAACAGATAAGTCACCGTAGTACCTCGGGTATATGTATCACGAATGAGTCGTCGATAAGTTTCAATTACCTAAGGGTACTCCTGTATTTTGAGGTAAAGTCTTGCGTACCTCACAGATTGCTCATGTATTTGAACAAGTCCTATCTAAGTCTAGTTACGTACTGGTATACGTATCGAATAGTTATATCTGTGTCGATTAAGATTTTCCGTACCTCTGGTACTCATGTATCACGAATAGTTGTGCCTCGATTGGATTATGAATCTTACTCTTTGGTACTCCTGATTTGATTAATTTACATGCGTATCTTGTGGGTTATGGTATCTACGGATCTCTTGTAGTGTATCTAATCAAGTTACATGGCCTAAGTACTCAATAACGAATAAATATAAGTCCGGGTATTACCTGCAGGGTACTCATGTCTGTAAAATAAGTATAAGTCCAGTAATTCAGGGCTCTCGTCTCCGTCAAAATAAGTATATGTATTTGATTACGATCTTTACGTACTTGTCATGGACATGTGTCCATACGATATGTATGTATCGCAAATACGATCGATCCACATGTGCGATCGATTATGATTAGATTCAGGCTTACTCATTGCCTAAGTTGCTTTCGCACAGGATAATCCGAAGATTACGGTGTGTGCTCGGAAATGCCGATTATAAGTTCTGTAGTGACTTACGATTACTTCGTGGGAATAAGTTACCGCTGATACCGAGTACGTTAAAGTAATCTTGTGATACCTACGGGTGCACCGAACTAGTGTAAGTCTGGCCCATAAGAATAAGTTACGTAACTCTAGAGTCACGGAATAACGCTAAGTTTGTTATAAGCGTAAGATTCTGCGTAAGAATAAGATGCAGCCAACTCCTCTGGAATCCGAGATAAGCGTAAACTGTTATAAGAAAAATACGTGCAGTTCATAATATAAATGCATAAATTTATATTATATGTTATTGTTTTATGCATTAAATGTATATGCATAAGGACACATGTTTCCCACTAAGCGCAGTTTCAAGACGTTTTAACCGCAGAGTATTGTGAGAAGATCCAAAGACTTCGCATACAAATGGGCCAACACACTGTGAAGGGTTCACTACATGTGTGTTCCCAGGCTCGATTTGTAAATGAAAAGACGCTTTTATATTTGTAAATGGGACTCGAGATAAATGTATAGTTTTTTGATGGACACCACCTGGGGCAGTAGTTCTTTTGATTTATATATCATATTTTAATTTATTATAAGATGCGCCATACCCACAGTACTCAGACGGCTTTAAAAAAAAAAAAAAATCATCGTGCAAAGAGTCCCACCCTTGAATTTCAAGATCTTCGAACTCTAGCTCGATCCGCCTAACTCCAAGCCGAACCGGATTCTGGCGTGACAAAGTTTGCCACAAATTTTACATTTTGCTTTTTATTTCTTTTATTATTTTCTAAAATTTATTTCTATTCTATCAAAAATTCCATATATTTGAACTAAGTTTTTTGCTTAATGATGCACATGGACTAGAAGAAGATGCACATGCACTATCCATATTAAAATTATTAATAAAATATTATACTAAAAAAATATTTTATAAACACCATGTTTGACATTTAAGCACCATTCATACTAACACCGAACCTAGAATATCTTCATTCTTTACTCTCGTGATTTTTAATGCAAACACCATTACTATTACTTAAACGAGGCCTCAATGAAATGCAAATAACATAAATTAATTATAAATATAATAATAGTTTTTAAGCTTTCAAAAATAATAGTTTTTATATACTTATAAGAAAATATCATTTTTGTTGTAAAAATATACATACTATTATTTTGATTACTTTATTTTAAAATATTTATATATTGGCAAATTAATATTTTAAATGACTTTTCTTATTTTAAAATTACTACATCAGAAAAATATTTCATATTATTGAAACCCGCTTGTCAAAAAATTTTAAAATATTAAAAACCCCTTCTAGTTAATTTTTTTCTACATATTTGTATACTGATTATTTAATACATCAATTTTTTCTTTAAAAAAAAAAATGATGGAGTGCGTGGGAGGAGGGTGGGGAGGAGGAAAGGGAGGTGGGGCTGGGGGTCCAAGGGAAGGAGAGGAGAAAGAAGGGTGAAGGGGGCCCTACAGGGGGCCCGACAAGCTCACACTTCGTCTGTCGCCGCCACTCTACTGTCGCCTTCACTCACACCACTGGTCATTCCGGGCTCATTCTACTGCCATCCCGGGGGGTCTGCTTCTGCCATCTCGGCCCGTCAGCCCACCAAGAGGCCTCGCACGGCCAACCAAGGAAATTTTAAAAAATGGCCGCGCCTCGCCAAGACTCAACTGCGATAGTCCGGCCCGACCACGGTCGCGTGCCTGACCTCACGGCCGCCGGCCATTGAGATCCCTACCTATGATCCATATTACGTGACCACCAGACGGAGCTATACATGAGATGGATCGCTTAAATGCTCTATATAGTATTGGTGTCCTTACACAACACTAACCATTGTCACATGGTGTGCAGACCAGGGGATGAGGGTCACATGGAAGGTGGACTAGACATCTCCAGTTGTTTCAGATACACTATCAACTTATATTAGAGCATCACATCATGATCCTCAATCTAAAGGACCTCGAACCAGAGGAGGGGGAGCTCATAGGATGAGGACTAGTTATACATCTGATCTTTCAGGTGCACCATCAGTTGACATTAGCCCACTACCTATGGAGGACGCTCATATTACACCTGTGGAGGTTCCATCCACACCACCTGCAATGCCACTTCAGACACCACCGCAAATGCAATGGAGGTTGCGACCAATGCTGGTGGAGTCAGCCTCACGCCAATGTTGACGCGAGGAGACAAGATGATGATCATGACCGAGAATGCAAAGAGATGAAGGAGACACATGTCAAGAACACAGAGGGTGCACGCTTAGTCCCATAGAATTACCACAGACATCATAGACGCCCAAAACGAAAATGAAGGCTCCTTCGTATGGTGATCATCGGCGATGCTACTACATTTGACTCAGATTCTCATATTGTTAGTTTTTTGGATGTTGGTACTTGTATGTGTATTTTGGATACTTCTACTTATTATTCATGTTTTGGATATTATTGGTACTTTGGATATTTGTTACAATGTATTGAAATGTGTTGACTTTGTTAATTTGGTTTGATTGATATTGGATAAAATGTTGATCATAATGTATACAGGTGATAAATTTATGATTTGTATTATGAATGAAATGTTCAATATAAGTTATTATATAATTTATTTAAAAGTTCATGCCAAGAACACCTTTAAAATAATTGTGTAATGAAATAAGGCAAATGCATTCTTCAAGATAATTTTAATTGAAATCAAAATTTTCATTAAAGTTGCCTCTTCAAAAAAGACATTTTCAAAAGATAACATTTTCAATTAAATAATAAGAAATGTGTCTTTTCGGTTATTATCTTCAAAATAGAATTAAAATTTCAAAATTTCAAAGTGCCAAAGGACACTCTAAGATAACATTTCAATAATTTAACAAATTTCAAATTTTGGGGAAGTATTTTTTACAGACGCTGTACTTTTGACCAAAATTTTTACAATTATAAAAAGTCTATTCAAAAGACACTTTAATGTAACTTCAAAATTTTCAAAATTATAAAAACGTCTCTTCGAAAAACACTTTTAATATAACATTTCTATAATTTAAAAATATACACTTTTAGTCTAAATTCAAAATTTTCAAAATTATGAAGACATCTTTTCAAAAGACACTTCTAGTGAAAAAACAAAAATTTCAAAATTATGAAAATATCTCTTCAAAATACACTTCAATATTACATTTAAAAATTTAAAATGTGATTTTCGCAAACACTTTCGCTTTTCGATTTAGTTCAATATACACTTTCAACTTACATTCAAAATTTTTACAATTATAAAAGACAAAGACATTTTCTCATAATTTCAAAAATTTTCAAAATTACGTAAGACGTTCTCTTCAAAAGACACTTCAATTATAACATTTCATAATTTGGGGAAAAGTCACTGAAAACATAATTTTAGTCTAGATTCTAAAATTTCAAAATTATGAAGATGTTTCTTCAAAAGACATTTTCAATATTACATTTAAAAAATTTAGAAAATATATTTTCAAAAGACACTTTCAGTTTTTCGATTTTTATAAATAGATTTAAGAGTATTTTTAATTTAAAAAAAATTTAAATTAAAAACCGCTCTAAAAGACATTTGCAACTATAAATTTCAAAATTTTAAAAAATGTTTCTTCAATCTGACACTTTTAAAAACGCTCAAGATACATTTTACCCGGGCATAAAACTATATTAAATTTAGAAATATCTTTAAACCTTTTGTATTTTTTTAAAAAAAATTATTTTTTAAAACTACCGCAGGAAAAGCCCAAGTGTGGAGCCCGGCCCTGAGACAGCTTTCCGCACTCGCACCAGTGACCAGCCATAGAATTTTTTATCATCTTTTTAAAAAGTGATCATACCATATTAATCATCATTACATTATAATTATTAGTATATGATATCATGATTACCATAATGCTTAAGAATATAAACATAATTGATGTCGATGAAATGAGATTCAGACCAGCCTCATGAGTCTTTTGGGGCCCACAGGTGCAGCCTTGGGCAGCTAACCCAGTTGGTGTCAAAGTAGGATAACACGTGGATTTGATTATTGCAATGTGTGCCACGTGGATATATTATTGTGATTCTAATTTTTTTTTGTTTTTTGCTCTTTGCTTTTCCGAGAATTGCGTGGTGCAATAATGGAAGAGAGAGTGTACCGCGGGAAACCTTTTAGAACGTGAAATAGCAAAAGAAAGTTGGGCCGGATGGTACTTACATCCACTTTCTTTAATGTTTGTCATTTAAAAGAGTTAATAAGTTGTAAAAATAAAAAAATAAAAAAATAAATAAATAAGGGGTTTGATTGAAAAAAGTTTATATAAGTTGGATCTTTTTATTTATTTGATATTTTATTTTATTTTATTGATTTTATTCTAAATAATGATAATAATTTAAATCTAACGTTCGATTTATATAAAGCCAGCTTTATCAGACTTTTTTAAAAAAACAAATGCTTAAACATTAAATATATAGACGTAACCTTGAATGATAGCCTCATTTACAACATCTTCTTTGGAACATTAAGTTTACTTAAATTTACATACACTAGACTTAGCAACTTAAATTTACTTAGCATTTCAGGGGGTTATTTCGTACAGTATCACTCGTGGAATGACAACTATTTATTTTAAGATAGATTTTATTAGCAAAATTTTAGTAACATAAATTTTACAAAATTTACAAATGTGTGTTTTAGCCTTTAGTCCAATGATTTAATATTTTATACATTGGAGTGCGGTAAAGTCTATCATTAGGTTCAATTTCTCTTAAATAAAATAGGTAAATTTTGACACTTGCCCCAGTTGGGCCGTACCTGAATTTGCCCATATCATAGTCCTACCTAGATAAAGTTGAAAAACAACCTTTAAATTGTTAAAACATTTTAAAGGAATACATCACATTTAGATTGTTCTTTTTTCTTTTTCTTTTTTTTTTTAAGTATTATAATATTATAGTATTTTGTTCAACCTAGTCCTTCCATAAGACCCACCCAACCCTTAACCAAGCCATGCCTCATTCCACATCACATTTAGATTTTCTTTTTCCCCACAATGATATAAAATTTATTTGTTTAGGACCAGACTTATAATTCATAATTTTTTATACAAAGAATACAAATAAAACTGAGTAAATATACTATTATATGGGTATTTTGACATTTTCTTTATGATCATGTTTTTTTTTATTTTGCATATTACATTTATCTTATAAAAATTATTCGCTTTGATTTTAAATGGTTCTTCATGACTATAAATATATTAGTTTGGTGGTCATGATTCAAATATTAGGTTGGTCAAATTTTAAAAAAAATGTTACTTCTCTTAGTTTTAAAGATTATCACGATTCTTTTTTCTATCATGTTTCTAAAAGAAACAATGTCTACATAATTGAATACATATCATTACAATAAGCGATAAATCAAAAAATGTTAAAACAATGATAGGGGCATTTGCAAAAAATAAGAAGATAAGATGGATTAGAAAATGTCATCAATAGTGTTCGGTTGAATGTAGGTACACCAATTTTCCTCTAAATCAATATCTCAAAATTTCCTGTTAGTTTCTTAATTTTAAATTATTTCATCATTTTTCTTCAAAAAAATACCTTACTCTTAAAAATGTTTTAAGCAATCATTCGCGTTTAGATTGTTTTTTCCCTCACAATGATATAAAATTTAATTGTTTAGGACAATAACTTATAATTCATATTTTTTTACAAGTAAAACTATGATTAAGTATACTAATTATATGTAATCAAAAAATCTATACTTATTATTATATATGCATATTTTGAATAATTTAAAAACACGTTAAATTTTGAAAAGTAAACTTATTTTCAAGTGTTTCTTTAAATATCGGTAAACGTTATCCCTGCATACGACTCTGCTTGCAGCATAAGGTGAATTGAAAGATTCGTTAACTATCATAAACTCTATATGAATATGCTCATTAATGCATGCAAAAATGACTAAAAGTCAAAAAATATGAGAAATGTAAGTTTAGAGTAAAATAAGGCAAAAGTGACTTTTGTATATTACCATGATTCCTTTGTAAGAACAAAATCCTACAACTCAGTATATTAATATGCAAAAGTACTAGAAGTCAAAAAAATATATTGAGAAATGTTAGTTTTGAGTAAAATAAGGTAAATTTGTATTTTATTACATGATAAACTTTTTTCCCTTAATAATAGTGTACTTAATGTAAGGTTTTAAATGTTTGTTTGTTGCCTTTTAGAGTTCATCTATTATCTTTGTATTACAATATAGTGTTTTATTCCTTATAAAAATTGGATTCAAACCTTGGACCCCTCTTTATACCTGTTTATGTTCTTAACCACATGAACTAAGTCTTTATTTTTAGAGTTCTACCTTAATCCATGTTAAATGACGAGATAATCCTAGGAGACTAACGGTTTCGAAGAGTGTAGATACAAAAGAAATTGTGTTATTGTATTTGGGCCTCAACTTTAAACAATCCCAGGAATGACCTTTGGAGTTTAGACCCATCACAAACAAGCCCATGAAATAGCTTTAGTATTTGGAACAATCTCTTATAAATCTAAAAATAATAATAAATATATAAGACAGTATTTAATAAAATAAATATCATTATGCTGAATAATATAATTCATAAATTATAAAAAATATTAAACTTCCCTTTGGAAACCTTGGCCACCCCCTCCCCCTATTTCTCTACTTTAGACCTTTGTTCATTAGTGAGGAAAGGTAACTTTTTGTCATTCTTGGTCTAAAATAACTTTTTTCAAGATTCGCTTTTCACAAAAGTATTTCCACACCAATTCGAGTTGTTTTTATTTTTTCTTGTTTCATCACTAACCTGCATTTCCATATGTTTTGTCGTTTAATTGTCATGGATTTGCGGCAATTGGTTGTATTGTCAACTGTTAGATTACTATATGACAAGTTAATTATATGAAAGTTCTATTATTGTATATGACAATTGTATATTTTCCTTTCATAGGTTTATATAGCCTAGCTTATATAAGGCTTCATCTTATACATGTAATACATAGTTATATAATATACAAAGACTCAAGTCTTTCTTCATAGTATCAAAGCGGGTTCTCTGAATTTTTTCCGATGCTCTCACGGTCTAGGCATTATAGCCACCGTATATCTTATTTTTCCAACGAACACCACCGTTTGCTCCTTATTTCCTAAAACTGAAGTTACAGGTCATTCAGAGGTAGATCTTGTCGAGACGATCACACCGATGTGCAGCAGGTCGCTAGAAAAGCTCTCACACGCCGTCACGCGCCGCCTAAAGCCCGCCGCTGTCCCACCTCACCGCCAAAGACCCAGCGCGCAGACCCACGCGAGTATGCAGCACCCCAAGCCCGTTGCCCCGCCTGACCTCACCGACGCACCACGCCGCCAGGATCGCGCCACTGTACCTCATCAATTTCATTGATTGTCGACCGTTGACCGAAAGCTCGACTCCACGCTGTGACTCGCCTTATTTCACGCCCCGACCTATTTTTTGTTGTCTATTTTTCGATTTGGAATTTAGATATGCCGGGTGATGAGATTTCTCGTCCGATTCATGTTATTTTTTATGGAGATAATTACTAGCCGTCACAAAGTCTACGCAAGAATTATCTCATGGGTCAAGAAGTTGTGACTTTATGTTCCTTGGGTGACCGGGTCCTATTCCGTAAAAGAGAACAAAGAAACCTGATTCCGCCTATGTCATTCTGGATTGATCGAGAAGCAATCATCGTATCATCACTTGGTTTCAGAATAATTTCTATTTCATCAATTGTTGATGAGTTTGGCAACATTGATATTGCCAAAGAAGTTCGGGATTCTATCATACTTCCTAAGATGCTGACCGGTGCGGTGCTCGCAACTTCAAGCTCACACGCAAATCCTTTATCGTATTCATCAGAACCGTGTGAGCCGGATTATCAGATATCACAACCTACTGAATCCATTCTGGGATCAACTAATTGCTTCGAACCACCTCTCTCCAATTCACGACACACCAAATTAGCTTATGCTCAGGAACAAGGATCTGCTATTTCAAGCTTAAATGGCTTCGTGATGAGTTCAATCAACAAGAAGTCATATTCTACATCAAGATCCTTACCAACAAATTTCAGCAAGCTATTTATAAGTTAGTCGATGATGAGACACGCCTTCAACCGATCCCATTTCTATCCGTGACTATGGTTCTTACTCAAATTACCGTTCAAGAACCGCTACCCTATTTTCTCTCGCTACCATCTACCTACAAGCTTCCAAAGACAGCGGAATAATGTCAAAGACATAACAATGTTAAGCCCTTCTCATCCGCAATTTACGCGACAAACAAAGGCCATTCCGCTGAAACCCGTTACACCTGTCAAACAGATTCTTCGTATCATTGCTCTTTGACCCAAGTAGAATTATCGTTTATGGACTTTCTCATCTCCAAGTCCGATCCCGCTCATCTTTCTCTATAGCGTGATCTACAGGATATCATAATCGTGCCTCATCTTCCATCTTCCAAAAACAAGATCCAACACCGCTTCTACGACATCGGGCACTTCTCCCACGCGGCTCGATTCTCGCTTGTCGTAATCATATGACTTCTCCGATGTTGTCTCTTCACACACTTCTACTTCTCTCCCTACCATATATATTGCAAATGGTTCTTATGCATGTCTCTCATCTTGGTAATGTATCTACACCAGCTCAGATAAGCTTCAATGTTTACTCGCATTCCCCAACTCACTCATAATCTCTATCCTGTCATAAACTCGAACTTGGTTTTCTAACATTTTCTTCTACTAGTGTGTCAGCAGATTCTCGCATCGATGCATCGTTAGACCTCCCATAAGGTTGGAAAGTTGTTTGAGCTCATCTTTCTTCATCTGTCGTCCTCTCATCCCTCTACTTCGCCGGCTCCTGCAACGTAGCACTCCTCTCTCGCTTTATGGCATTCGCCTGGTCATGCATCTATCTCTGTGGTTAAACAATCCGTTTCAAGGTATTGTTAGGTTCGCCAGCCAAGAGTTTTGATTGTATGCCTTGTCAATTTGGCAAACAAACTGCTTTATTATTTAATAACAACGTTTCTCATGCTCTCTCCATTTGATCTTATTCATTCTCGATGCATAGTATCCTCTCCCATTACTACACAATACATATCACTGTGTGGTGAGTCACTATTTTGTTATTTTTCATGTGGGATTTATTTTTTTCGTATATACTTGATTTATCTTTAAAAATCGCTGAGCTTTCTCAAATATATCGCGATTTTTTACCAAAATGATTAAACACTCGCTTTCTAAAACTCTATCAAAGTTTTTAGATCTAATAATGCTCAAGAATATAAAGCCCATGAATTTACCTCATTCTACACTCACCTGCATCGGTTCCTCACTTTTGTATCGGCACTTCAAAGAAATGGTAGGGCTAAGCGCAAATCCTCATATTCTCGATGTTGCTCAGGCGAACTACTATAGCCGCTTCTACTCCTACTCGCTTTGGGAAGCCGTCTCTACCGCTTGCTACACCATCAATCGACATGTCCTTCTCTCATTATTCAAAATCAAACTCCTATGATCCGCTTGCTTGGGTTCTTCCTCCCATGACTCACTTAGAGCCTTTGACTGGGCTCATGGTTCTTCTTCAAAATCATGAAAGAAACAAACTTCGCCTCGTTCATTTGTGTTGTTTTCTAATTGGTAAAAAAAGGTTATAAAAAGTTATGATCCCATTAGCAAACGTCTCGTGTTTCTCTAAGATGTGGTCTTTTTAGGAACACAAAATGCTTTACCAACTACCTCATGTTCGCCTATTCCCTCTATCGATCCTCTCCCTGACCTTTTTCCTGAGGAGTCTCCCACTTCTATGTCTGAGCACCCCCCTTTGGTCTCTAAGTCTCCCCCTCATATTTATGATGTTTATTCTCATGCATCTGATGAGCTTCCCACACCAATCATTGACGTGCCCATTGATAGTGCCCCAGCTGTGGATCCTGTCGATTCTTCTTACTCCCATGCACTGTCGTTCTACTGCAACTAATTCTCCTTCACCTTCGTGACTCCATTGCTTTTCTCGCTTCTTACCTCTCTTCGTGAACCTCAAACTTTTTTCAGGAGTGCTTCCTCTAACCCTTTACTAAGCAAGATATGAAAGAAGAGTCGATGCACCGCATAAGACTGAACATGGGATCTCAAGCCGATCTCCCTCCGAAAAATCGCTACCGATTGTAAATGGGTTTATGTGGATCAAGACTCAACGCGATGACACCGTTGATCGCTAAGGCTTGCCTTTATTTCCAAGGGTTTTACTCGAGTACGGGATTGATTACGGCAGCATTTCTTTGTCTCCGTACGACTTTCTTATGTCGTGACTTTATTTGCCGCTTCTCGCTACTCGCAAACACACTCTTGGGATGGATGTCAAAAAATTGTTTTCTTAATGTAGAACTCGTATGGAAGCCCATATGAAGCTTCCTCCGTTACTTCCTCACCGGTTCCCCCACAGAGAATGTCGACTACGGCGAGCACTTTATGGTCTTAAACAAGCTCATCGAGCATGGTTTACAAAGTTCAGTTCTACTATCTCTCAGCATGGTTTTTCAGGAAGTTCTTTTGATACAACTCTTTTTCTGAGATGGTTTGATCATGGTATTACGGCCTCCTTCAGATGTCGATGATATGATTATTACAGTGATGATATGCAAGTATTCGTGGATTCAAAGCACTTTCTAGGTCGTTAATTTGAAATGAAAGATCTTTGGCCCTCTAATTACTTTCGGGTTTAGAAGTCTCTTCTTCTCGCAATGGTTATTATCTTACCTGCCCAAGTATACTTCTCGATATGATTTGAAAGCCATTATCACCGATAGCAAGATAGGCTCACACACCTATTGAGTATAACTGTCACCTCAATTCTCATGACTTCGAATCACTGACCGACGCTACTCTGCTGCATACCACAGAGTATAATCTATCTCACCGTTACTCGCCCCGATATTTCCTATGCGCTCATTAGTCACCAATATGGTCGCCCTAGATTCCTCATTACGCCGCTGTTTCAAGATTCTTCAATATCCGAAATGCACCTATATTTATGGTCTTTATTTTTCTTCATTCTTCATTAACTTTTCGTGCATATTCGTATGCGCATTAGGTAGGCATATTCGTGCATATTTTTCTCTAAGTGATTCTCTTATCTCTTGGAGAATCAAGAAACAAACGTCGTTGCTCGCTCCAAAGATCAAGGCACATGCAGCACTAGCAACTTGGCAATTGAACTTATTCGTTACGTTAGTTACTACACAGATCTTGTGTCGATCGTCGCATTGCAACTAAACTTCACCGCAATAATCGCTACGGTCCAAATTGCTCATAATGATGTCTTCCATGAACGTACTAAACTTATCGAGATTGACATTGTCATTTCATTCGCCATCCGCCATACACTCACACTTCAGTCTGTTTCCTCTCAGGATCAATTAATTGATATCTTCACCAAACCCCTTCCTCCATGAACTTTTCGAGTATTAACTTCCAAACTCATAATGGTTTCTCTTAAACCACCACGAGTTTGAGGGGATGTTAGATTACTATATGGCAAGTTAATTAAATGGAAAGTTCTATTATTGAATATGGCAATTGTATATTTTCCTTTCTTAACTTTGTATAGCCTATCCTATATAAGGCTTCATCTTGTTCATGTAATACAGAGTTATATAATATACAAAGACTCAAGCATTTCTTCATCAATGATTAGCTTCTTCTTGACTTTTCGCGTTGACAATTCAAATAAAAAAATTTGATCCAACAAAGTCATCACATCAAATATTGTTCTTTAATATGCTGCAGATCTAAAATTTTAGGTATTCTAGACATTTTTAGATTATCAAATGTGTATGCATGGAACCGATCATTTTTGCTATTAATCTAGATGTTACACCAACCTTTAAAGTTTTTATCATTTTTCAATATGGGTTTTATATTATATTTATAACTTGAATCAATAAATTTATCAATTTAAAAAATATAAAATATAAAATAAGTTTTGAGTTTTGCTTGATTTGCCTGAATTTTGCCCCCTCCTCCCCTCCTCCTCCGTTCAACAATTGAGAAAATTTGAAAAATCTAAAGTAAAAACATGGTAAAGGATTTGAAATTCTAGAAAATAGAAACCTATTATTAAAAGATGATCAAATCCTAAAAGGCAACTAACTCATCTCCGATCCATTCTATAAATATGACAACAAAAACCACTTTTTTACTTGAAAATTCTCGATTAATCCTAATGAGTTGGAAAGGATGAAGTAAAAGTATTAATATTTTAATTTTGGCCTCTTATATTCTTAATTACAAATAACAGTATATAAATATTTTTCTTTCTAGTTCTTTTGGATTTTGTTATTAGCATGGGAAACCACTGAATTATGTTTGTCAAAATTTTCTATTTATATATTTTGGAATTTTTCAATAAAGCTTCTTCTAAATTTAATTTAAAGTAAAATTTAAGGTAAAAATAGAAAAATCTCTATCTAATATAACATTACATAGCGCACTAACAGGGGATTTTCTTTTAATAAGTGGATAATAAAGTTTTTCTTGGGGTTAAAATAAGTCAAGATTCCACATTGAATTTAAGCTAAATCTTGATTTTCATCCCTCCTTTTTTAGCAATCCATCATGGTGGATAGTGGTTGGATCGTGTCAGTAACATGTTCTTTTATTATATTCGTCAACCTAAACACAATATAAATAATTTATGGGTTAGAAATAACAAATTCTAAGTAATTATGTAACACCGACATGTGTAACTCTCTTATTAATTTAATAATTTAAAATAATATAAATTATAATTAATTCATTAATATTTAACATAAATAATATTTATAATAAGTTAATATAAGTTAAATATTAATTAATATAATAATTAAACATATCAATATTGGCCAAATTCAAGAGTATAATGATACAATATAACCCGTTTATTAAATGAGTTATACGAATCAACACGAATTTGATCCAACGACAATTATTTCAATTTAAACTTGTAAAAATCATATTGTATTCTCAAGTTGTATCAAATGTTGTCAAGCCTACTATTTGTATTGATTTAATATATAAACAAAGTTTGTTAATAAAAAACAATCAAATCAAAATCAAAACTAATTAATGAATGACCTCACTAAGAACACCTTCCTTTCACTTCATTTTGATAGACAATAAATAAATTCATCATAATATTTGTGAAAAAAATGCACTGAGTATATGATTGAAAAGAAAGTATTGGTTATGGTTATTTAGATGATTATTAGATTGGACTGAAAGGTCTTGGCTCTTTTGAAAATAATTTATTAAAAATTATATGTATATATAAAATCGATCTTATTAAAGAGCGCTCTATGCATGTAGTAGATTTCCTACATGAGAGAAATCATTGATGATCTCAGTATAAATTTAGATCCGTAAAAAAATGTTTAAAAAACATAAAATTTTATATCATCTTTTGGCTAAATCGAATTTTGAATTTTTTGTAAATTGGTAAGAAAAAAAAATTTGTAGATCCCAACGTTAGTTTTTGGCTGTTTGGGAGCTTATGGGTTGATTATTAAAAGCTTTTTATACCCTTATTACTTTTTGTTTGAATTTATTTAAGTAGAGAGTCTTGGAGAGGAAGACAATAGGAGGAAAGTTTTATTTTGAGTTGGGAAGGATATAAAAACAAACTACTTTATAATTACAAAAACAGCTTTTGACCAAATCAACTATAAGACAGGTATCTTTTATCACATGTAAATCTAGCACCTTTTTTGTTTTTTTTTTTATAGTCTAACACCTATTATTCACCAAACAATTTGTACCTCCTTTTTTTTTTTAGAAAAAGTCTAACACCTTTTGTTTTTTTGTTTTTGAAAGAAAAAGTCTAACACCTATTATTAACAAAACAATTTGTACCTTCAAACGTATAGAAGAAGTAATATAAAGGCTTATTTAACTCTTTCCCAATCGAATGTGGGACAAGAGCTAGAGATTTGATATTAAAAAGCTAATTCTTGCAAACAAGGGATTCCAACCCGTAAAGTTTTAATTATGAACTAATCTTAAACAAAGTCGAATTATATTAGTTAACAGACTTAAAGTCTTAAAATCGTAAATATAGCCAATCATATCTTACTGTGAAAGATACTATTTTCTCACTGGCCATATCGGTCTTTAACTCGCTAAAGTGACCAAATTCGGCCTTTTACTATAAAGGTTTTTATTCTCGAGACTTCATCACATTTAGATACTAAGCTGAATTGTGCCTTTAGCGCGATCCCATAGGATGCACTGGCTTGGCTTACGCTTTCTCCCAAGTCGAAAATTAATAAAATTTGTAATAAAAATGATCAAAATTTAACAAGAAGAAATAAATAAATATAAAAGTCAAAATTTAACAAAATTTGAATTATTGTAATAATGAATTATGCTAGAATTCAAAGGGTTATGCAAAATTCTTCTGGAATTATTGCAATAATGAATTCTGCTAGAATTCAAAGGGTTAGGCAAAATTCTTCTTGAATTATGGCAAAATTGAATTCTTTCCGAATTCAAAGCAGAAGTAAGCAGCTATAATTGGTCGACAATATGAATTCTTACCGAATTTATGTCAATTTTTAAAATGGGTATCAAATGCTTTGAAACGATACCATGCATAAATATAATAAAATAACAGTTAAGAAAAAGAGGTATAATGGTATAGTTGTAAACACAAGATAATGGTCACCTATTAACTCTCACGATGTTTGTTATCTCCTTATTATTTTGACTATTAAAATAATAACAAACAATCGCCAAACAAGAAATTATCCTACTGGATTGAAATCAATTTCCAAGATTTAAGAATTCCAAACTTCAAATTTAGACGCCAAAGAAATGCATATAGAAAACTTGTAAAACAAATCAACAATAAATCGCACTTACGTGACTTGGGTGGAGCGTAGTTTTGGCAAATGTCCGAACCTATCTCTTCAAGAGAATGCGCCGATAACGCCTGGCCAGAATAAAATAAAATAAGGAGGCACGGAGGAAGAAAACTGGGGAATGATCTTATTCCATTCTCGATAGCGCCTATTTATAAGCCAGAATGAAGTGCCTAAGTGTTACAGCCAAAATCCAGCTGACCTTTCATAATGACGGGTCATTCATTAAAATATGATATAATAAAATTCATATATTTTAAATTTAAAAAATATAATTTGTATATTTACGCGGCCATTGATTCAATCGCGATTCGATCATCTATTCGACTCAAAATAACTACGAACTAACGATTTTTTCAATCCAATCATCGGTTCAATTTTTTAAAACATTATATAAAAATCAGGGGATGGTGGAATGCCGAACAATTATTTAGCTTGGTTAAGAAGATTTTAGGGAAAAGAGAGAACTGTTTCTCGTTTTTTATTTAATTTTTTTATTTTCAATCTCAATGAAACAAAAGTATCTTTAATTTTTTATTCTATGTGATTAACTTAAAATGAAAAACAAGAGCATTTGGTAACCCTGTTCGAAGGGTGTTTTTTTTGTTTTTTATTCCTAAAAATATTTTTTTAATGTATGTACATGTAACAGAGTTTTATGATAATTTATAATATTTTAATATAAAATTGTGTTCATAAGGAGGTGACTATGATTTTGTTTGACTATGATTTTATCAAATGCTTAAATTTTTTTTTTTTTGAAAAAAAATGAAGGATCTATTTGGTTTTTTTTTTGTCGACGAAAACTAAAATTTCATTGATTTAAAACGATAATACATTTATATAGTGACTATGAAATATGAATTTTACTTCAATGCAGAATCTTTAATAAGAATGCGTATCGGTTCATAACCTTTACATAATTTTTGCGATTTTCAAGGACAAATAATGATCAAAACTTCTAAACCTTAATGTAAAAAAAATTCCAAAAATTCCAGTGGGGGCAGATCCATGCTCCCTCCGCCCCTATATTTATATTTGAACACATAAATTAAACTATTAAAAACATTAGAAGATGATACAACATCCAAATTAATACAGTTAAAACTAAGCTCAAAGACCTACACAATAAATAATCTTAATACGCCTGTAATACCTAGCATTTTACGTCCTCGATTTAAACATACCGACGAACGCGATTGGCGACTCTTCTATCTGATCTAAACAATATTGCCTTTTAAATCGCTTATATAAAAACCAACGAACAACCACACGTCGCAACAAATAATGATAAAAATATAAGAAAACAAACTAAAAATCAAATAAAAAAAATTATTTTATTGATGAAGAAAATCTAAATCTAAGTAGACCAAACAATAAGATCTAAGGGTTTTGATAAAATTTATAAACTATTTTTAAATTAAAAAATACTTTTTCTATAAACATTATATAAGGGTCTTTAAAAAGAATATGACACCAAATTATATAAAGTAAAAACATTATTATACATATTATTACTATCAAATGTACTTTCAAATCAAGGAATTTATTTATGAATTTTAAAATTTTGACATGATCAAGGTCAATAAAAAATTAATAATTTATTTCAACATCTATTTATTTTTATAATATTATATTCTTATAATGATTGGACTCACTAACCTCATCTTACCCCTATACTATTTGAATCAATCAGTAATTCTCGAATTCCAACTTAGGATAATACACCCCATTCCATCTCTTTTAACACTTGTGGACCTGTGGTACCCATGGTCTGACATGGCTGTCGCTGTCTCTCTTAACGACCCTTTACGCTTCATCGATGAATAGAAGACAAAATAGTGATACAAAATGAATATAGTGGTTGTGATTCAATTTATTTTTAAGCTTCAAGGTGATAAGGGCCGAATGAAAACGAAAGGCTCGCCTCCATGAAATTGGTCACATGGGCGGCCCTAGCCCCGCTAGTTTGGTCTCTTTCTTCTATTTTCTTTTTTCAACTTACCATTTTCTGTCATTATGAGTATGATGGCCATCTAATAGTATTCCCTGTACAAAATATTGTGTCCCAGCCAAAACTTTAAATAAAAATAATTCATTCAAATTACACTAGGTTGGTCAGCCATGTTTATGTTCAAATTAAGGGCCCACCTCATTAATTGAAGAAAAGAAAGAAAGTTAGAAAGGAAGGGGGCTGCTCTCTGATCAAGCTTTGGCGCCGAAGTATCTACAGGGTTAGGTAGTTCCTTCTTCCGGATGTAAGAGAGAAATAAGGGAGAAGGGAATATTACGAGAAAGAGTAGGATTTCTTTTTCGGGTTTAATATTGGGTTTATAATATAGTTATTTTTAGATAATAGTAAATACTGGCTATTTCATTTATATTTTTCAGACGGCTTTTGCCATGGATGAATTAAAAATCTTTATATAATTATACAAATTTTATAATGGATTTTTATCTTGGTTGGCTTGTAATTTTTCTTCGATAAATGAGTTTTTTACGTAAATCCTTATGTCATTTATTTTTCATAGTTTATTTTTCTATTCTAATTGATATTTTACCAAGATTGATATCGGCGCCAGCCTAAATTCAGATCAAAGCTCGATTCGCTCGACGACAAAACCGCAACGACGCAAGCTGGATGCTGGTAAATTGACTGAACATCAATTTCGCTTATGACAAGTGCAAACAACGACTTATCGATTTAATCCCGCATAGCGGTTAGCCAAGAAGCCTACCATTACCTCCTGAAGACTTACAAGATCTAAGCGTTAGTAAGTTTTACGAGTCACAAGATCGGGAGGAGCTGACTAAAGATGCTAGTACCATAAAGCTGTGTTTGGCGAAGAATATTATAGCAAGCGTGATTGGGATTTTGATCACTAAGGGACGTTGGGAAAAGCTTGAGCAAATGTATGAAGTAAAGAGTCTTTTAAATCGGTTGTACATGAAGGAGCAATGTAAAACCTAAGTAAATTTGAAAATTTTTCGAAAAAGTGAAAATCAGAATTATCATACATAATATATGTTGTAAACTCGAAAATTTTATGTATATCTACGACAAACGAACCTTACCATCGGGATTCGCTCCCAAGAATCTAATATCTGCATCGAATTTCATCGAATTTCTCGAGACAAGTATTTAATTTTCACGCTTTTTCGGCGCGACGAATGTTCAACGAACCCCAAAAACGATTTTGCGAAAATCTCAAAATCGAGAAATAACTCAACAAAGCTCATATAAAATAATTCAACTCGTAATTGCGATTAAATAAATCGCTTTGCGCAAAACGAACTCAAACAAGCTCCAGAACACGGTGACTCACAAATATCTAAAGTGACAAATACAACTAAAAATCACATTTTTAGCATAACATCTCTTATTTCGTGTTGGTTCTACGGTATGCTGGGGCGTAGAAGAGAGAAAGATTTAAACTTTCTTTCGACGATCCACGGTTCTCACTGACCTAATTGGTCATTAAAACTAAAGTTCATCGCCTCGACAAAGACTACGCATGTGTACCAAAAGTTTATGTGGTTTCAATCAAGATCTAAAGGAGAATATTTTGATTTAAATAAAAGCTCTTCAGGTTTGGCAGGTGTTCTCAGACCTCCTACCATTCTACTACGCCCAAGAGCAGAGATTCTTCATAATTTATTTATTTTCACCCCAAGCGCTGTTTGACTTTATTTCCAACCTGTGCGATCGCTTGGCTATGTGTTTTCCGCCCTAAGGTTGTTCGCCTGACATAGCCCGCTTTATGGCCGTTGGTGGCTTGTTTGATGGCCTAATTGGGGACTGTTTTGTGGTTGTTTTATGGCTGGTTTGCGGGTTTGTTTTACGGCTCTAATTGAGGACCGCTTAGACTGCTTGCGCCTTACTTTATGGCTGTTTCAAGGGTTCATTCGATGGCCTAATTTGGGACCGCCCTTTTATGGCTATCTTGTGCCTCTATTTTACGGGCTGGTTTGTGCACCGTTTTACGCCTAATCAGACCGCTTTTGGGGACCCTTTGTGACTATTTTATGGTTGGCTCGTGGCCCGCTTGATGGCCTAACTGGGGACCTGCTTTTGTGCCCCGCTTTATGGTTGGCCTGCGGGACTCGTTTAGCGGCCTAATTAGGGGTTGTTTTGGGGACCCTTTGTATCGGGTTTGTGGACCGGCTTTATGGTCAATCGGGGCTCTTTTGGAGCCGTTATCGCGGGTCGGTTTATGGACCGCTTTGGCGGCTTAAATCGGGACAAGGTCAATGCTTTTGTGCCTCGCTTTTATAAAATTTATTTGAGCATCTCCAACCCACTTCCTTTATTTCTTCTCTTTAACCACTTTACCTACTAAACACAAAATTTCTCCAACCCACTCTCTATTCCACTTTTCTATTTCTATTTGACCTTAAATTGGCCACTAAATTGCATGAAATATTTGAGCTCTAAATTCTCTCTCTACCTTTTCTCTCATCTCTCTCTATATATGTTTTACCTTTTTTAAATTATTGGAAGTTAGTGAAAATTGGGTGTAAAATAGAGAGTGTGGTTGAGTGACTTAAAAAGTTGCTGTACTTAAAATAAATAATTTAATATTTAAATATATTTTCTGGAAGAGCCTAATTTGTTGAATAGGCCTGAGATACTTTATGGCTTGTCTCAGGGCCGCTTGGTTGTTTTGTGGACACGTTGTGTGTCATATTCGCCTTGAGGACATATAGGTATTACTCATTTTGTAATGACATGTTTGTTTATTAGTGTTCATGAAATGTTGATATGCGTAATTATATATCGACATTGAAATGAGGTTATTTGGAAATTATAATGTGATACGATATAATCATCTATGGTACATGGTGAAATTTATGATTTAAATCATTCATAATGATATTCATTTATTACGTGATATGACATCGACACGTAACGATGCATCACATCGCATACGCACTGAGTATCGTGATTTCATGGGTGTGAGTGCATGGTTAAAATCAACACGCAATCAGGATTGATGGTAACATCGTTGGACCTAAAATGGTAAAAACTTGTGTCTGTAATAGCAAAAAGGTTAGACACTCCCTCCGAAAGACCCACACTCCCATACACTATAACTGGGAAAGTCCAAAAGCTGCAGATACACAAGGGCCTATGTGCAATGAGACCCCAGTACTCCGCCGCCCACAAAAGACACATGATTTTGTATATGAAATGGTTATTCGAAATGTGACATCCAAAAAGTTTTGGTTTATAAACACAAAACTTTTGTTTTAAAAAGGATCATTGGATGCAATCGATCAATGACGGATTTTATCACATATTGACATCAGATTGTGGCTGAGTCGCAATGACTCGAGGCATGGTGCATGAGTGAGCTTCATTTATTTCCATAAAGATGATTACGTAGAATTTCAACCTAATCAGATATTCTTTATTGAAATGTTGGTGTGAATGTAATTGTTAGCTTAACATCGTGATGTCTTCTAAATGGGGAGTAGTCTCGTAAGAATTCACTGCACCGGGCGTTGACTCACCTTATACTTTAAAACATTTCTGCGCGAGGTAATGCCGCAAATGACGCTCCCATCCTGAGCCACAAGGATGAAGAAAGCCGGCTTGTGACTTATATAATTTATTTTGTAAAATTTTTGGAACAAACTAGTTCTGGAATATATTTATAACTATTTTTGTAAAACATTTGGAGTAAATTAATTTTGGCATGTACTAATGTGTTAAAGAGTTGTAATTGAACTCATAAATGGACTCGTGGTCATGTCATATCGGGTCTGACGGGTCACGTTATCACATAATCAGATGTTAGGTTTTGGGGTGTAGCCTCCTGCACAAAGGAGACTCTGGCTCGATTTTTGTTAAATTACGATCCTACGAATTCGACACACAGGCGGCATCTAAGCCACACAATATCCATTGTGTCTCCGCGGTCGATGGTGATCAACTGACTCCTGATTTTGGAGTGAAATACGCGCTCCATACATTGCTCATGGAAGAGGGTACGAGAATCTCGGACCACTTGAGTATTCTCAATGACATCATTTCATATTTAAAGGCTATTGGAGTTGTGATATCTGATGAGAATAAGGCATTGCATCTTATCTGGTATCTTTCGACTTCCTATGAACACATGAAGCGTATCTTGATGTATGAGAAAGATACGGTGATTTATTCAAAAGTCACCACCAAACTCGTGTATGAAGAATGAAGGTTTGGCAGTGAGAAAAATGTTTTAACAATTGAAAATGTACTAGTGGTCAAGGAAGGGAAGAAGAACTCACAAAGTAAGATGTCGGGTGTATGGACACCATGACGTCAAGAAAAAAGCCTGGCCCAAAGGTGGAGCTAGATCGGCAAATGGCTGCAACTCCCAAACTAACATTGTAACAGCTACGCATTCTCCCCGAGAAAACGCTGATCCTCGCAGATGTCCGCCGGGTTGCCATGGAAAAATTAGATGCGTCGGGCAGCACCTGCCCACATTTGCACAAGCGGCACTGCTACATGCGGCGGAAAGACGTCAGCGCTGAAGAAAGAGGCTTTAATCGCCCCTTCTCTTACAATGTTAATGGCGTCAAAGCGGTGCTGAAGTATCTACATATGGTATTTAGATATGGGGGCTTAGCACTTGGTATCAAGGTTTAAAAAGTCGCGATTTATTGACGATATTTCGTCGATATATCGTGTGTCGACCGGATCCGACATGATACAAGGCTTCGATAATCGGTTTCACGAAAAATCGGGAAAAGATCGATATTATCGTCGAAATATCAACGATATATCGGTGAAATAGCGATATTTCGGCGATAGTGTTGACAGTGTGTCGCGAGTGCAGTGACCCACTTGCAGCCGCTTTCAGATCACATTCTATGTTGATTTATCGACATGTTTCGAAATTTATTGACGATATTTTGGTCAAAATATCGACAAAATATCAATGGTGGAGGAGATCAGCCTGCTCTGACTTGATCCAATGGGTTGATGATCAATACTCTCTTCTTTTGTCAGAAAATTAGTCGAAATCGAAAGAAATTTAGATCGAAATAATGGGGGTGCCGACGATTCATACCTTTCGTCGGAAAATCAGTTGAAATTGAAAAAAATTTGTTGATGTTTCATTAGCTGGTAATGGCCGATGATCCAAATCAGGAGAAAAGAAGAGGAAAAGGTATGCCGACCATTGAAAGATAAGAGGGGAAGAAAAGAAAAGGAAAAGGAAGAACAAGGAAAGAGAAATAGAAAGGATAAAGAAGGAGATTTCACCCAACGCCTTCAAGGAGAAAAACAAGAAAATGGGATAAGGCCAAAAAAGGGAAAACAAACAAAAAAGGAGAAAAACAAGAAAATGAGATAAGACAAAAAAAGGGAAAACAAAAATAGGAAAGAAAAATGAAAAATTAAAAGGAAATATATGTGATCCATATCATTTCATTATAACAATATGAAATATCATATTTTAATTTTTATATTAAAAACTATTTTTACCGAATAAAATTAATTATTTTTTGTTCCATTTTTCAAAAATTCATATTTATATATTTAAGTATTTATATATTTTTATTGATAATTTTATCATTGATCATACTTATATCCATTACATTTATAAAATACCTTTAATATATGCATTCTTACTTGTATTATCAAAAATTTTAAATTTTTTTTTTATCATTTTTAATGAATTTTAAATAAATTATATTTTATCGATATTTATATAAAATATTTATCGATATATCTCCGACATATCCATAAAATTCATGATTGACATATCAATTAAACCAATATTTATCCTTACTCAGATTTTGCTATAGATATACTGCTCGAAAGATTCGATCATCCGAAAATATGAGAGAGATGTAAGGTAGAGGAGAAGATTGTGAGAAGGAGCAAAGAGTTCTTCTTAGGTTTATTATTGCATGATAAGATAAATTATCTTGGGATAATGCAGAACATTTAATTATTCATAATTATATTTTCTTTTCAGACGGCCTTTGCTTACGATTTAATAAATTTAAAATTTATATAATTATATAAATTTATTATATAAACATTTTCCTCAATGATCTGTGTTTTTCGATAAAAGGTTTTTCATATAAATCCTTGTGTCATTTATTTTTCTTAGTTTATTTCCCTTAATATTTTGTCATTTATAATTCAATTATAATTATCTCATATGCCCAACTATCCCATCCTTTTATCATTTCAAGAAGGTCTTAAGAATTGGGTCTGAATTTTAATACTACAATGACATAATAACAAAATAATTATTCTATAGAGTATTATTTAAAAAAAAAAGAAATTCATATTAATTAAGACAGTTCTGCCACATAAGATCTGGAACGATTAATTTTAAGCCACGTCGTCTCGTGCAATTGATGAGCACAATACAAATTTCAACCACCAGCATGACGAACGTCGACCCCATTCTCCCCCATGCCATTCAATCATATTTCAATCGCTACAACATCTTGTCCCACATCGGAAAGTTTGTCTCTTGTAATTATTTGTCCACCTCATTTACAAACTGAGAAGAAGATTTGATATCCTGAATCATTTGACATTGTATATCAATTTTTAATTTCATAATTTAAATAATAAAAACTCAAAATTTAAATTTAAATTTCAAAAAAATGATCACATGAATAACGTTTGATTGTTTTCAAATGTTGGTACTTACGTACCCGGGTCAACTCAATAGCGAGATAAAAATTTTATAATATGGTATGCATGTTGACATAATAAATATATATATTTTTGATCAAGCATGTAGATATAATGTTAAAATTGTGCTTGTATTTTTCTGCAATTTTCTAAAATATAACTTTTAATTTATGTTCTTCCAAATAAATTGCGAGTCAATGTCAATATAGAATTATTGGTGGGGTCATCAAGTTTCACCTTTTATGTATAGTGCGCCATGGATCATTGCCATTAAATTGAATCCAATCGACATGCAGGCTTTAAATCCATAATTTATTTGTAAATTTTGTAATTAAATGTGGATGCATGTGACCGGATCTATAGTACAATCAAATAATTGAATGGATCAGGGTATACCGTATATTATGCTTCCATGACTCAATCATCTGGTCACATCAATCCCATACTAAAAAGAAGAAATTAACATTTATTTATTTCCTTTCAATAAAAAAACCATTTATTTATTTATTTATTTATTGTATTTGTTTCTATCATGGGTCAATGGTGGCGTGCTTAAAATCTCATATCTGATTTTTTTTTCCCCTCCCGGTTATTTTGGCTCGAATTGTAACATGGCCGTACTTATTTTTGTTTCTTATATAAAATAGAAATAATGGCATGGTTCTGCTATATTTGAATGAGTTTAGTGTGGTCGGTTTTTATTTTTGAAAATTATTATTAAGAATAGTTTTTAAAAACATAGAAAATGCCATTTGAGGAGAATGATTTTAAAAACATAGAGAATGTCATTTTTAGGTTTTTTGAATCAAATATGTTTTTATGTTTTTTTTTGTTCTTGTTCTTAATTTTCATAACAAAGCAATTTTCAAAAACTGTAAATAAACAAGCCTAAGAAGTCTGAAATATTATTTTTATACAAATAAATATTTGATAAAAAAAATAGATAAAATAAATACTTGATAAGTGATTTTATAGCTAAAATGTGTTTGATAATGATTATATAAATATTAAAACAATTATCCGCGAACAAAATTTGAGATCTTTAACAGTAGTTTCAAATTAGGTCAAATATAATTTATATTTTAAGCTACAAATAATTTCTTAAACGTTACTATCAATTGGACTTTTAAAATTATGTTACACATTTAGAAAAAAGGTATTTTCTTTTGTTTTTTTATAACACCTAAAATATATATATATATATTTTGAAAGACCCTAAAATATATTTTTTAATGGATACATCTCAATTCGATGGTCAACTCGTTCGAATCCCTTTAAAGTTAACAAGATTAGTTTAATTGTGTGTAAGCTAGCTTGGATATTTAAATTTCAAATGAAAGAAAAAAACTTTTTTATCATTGGGTATTGAAATTGATACACAATGACCATTTGATTATAATGTAAGTTAATGCATATAATATATTTTAAATTATTTGATTCAATACTAATTCTTAGATGTAAAAAGAAAAAATTAATTTTTAATAAATTAAGATATATGTATATATATATATATATATATAATTTTTTTTTTTGAAAGAATAAATTAAGATATTAATACTGTAGCCAAGGTTAAATTAGCGAAAGTTTAACATATGGAAAGCATGTAAAAAAATTAAAATACTAAATAATTTAGGGAATATTAAAAGTTAAAACAGTCATTAATCATTGAAAAGGAAACACAAAGCCCTAGACAAATGGCTGTGGCATGGCGGTAAAAGTCATTCCTATGCCTATCCCATTGTTTTTTTGTTTTTTTTTTTCGCTATATGTAATGTATGGCGGCGATGATCGTGGAGATCTTTATTCTGTGTAAGTATAATTTACCTTAAAATTGAAGGTTATGAATTATGATTAAAATTGAACTAAACAGCTAATCACGTGGAATTAAAGTAAGAATATTACCATTTTTAATATAGAGGAAAAAAGAAGAAGAAGAAAAGGGGACAGTGTCTGCTATCAGAATCAAAAGTTTATGTCATGCAGCCCACTTGATTTTTTAGGAACATTTTTAATTATTTGCAATCTGTCGTCAGTATTGACACGGAACTGGCTCGGAGAAAGCTCTTGCGAGTTCTATCATCTTAATCTCTCTTTGCGAATTCGTAGATTTGAAGAATAGATTTCCTCCTTTCAGAGTTCGGAAATCGAATCTGACCGGAACAGGCTGCTGTGCTTATCTTTGATTCCGGTTTGTGAGAATTTCGACATTCGGATTGTATCCGAATATTCAAAGATCCTATTTTCGCGTAGTGCAGAGATTCCGAGCTTTCTCGATCTCGAGTTGTTTTATTGGCGATTCAGTTCTTTTTGAGGCTTTACGCTTTTGTTGCGTCATTGTTTACGTGTTCGTTGATGGTCATCTAAGTTTGTTTCGAAGCCAATATCGACATTCGGAGCCAAGGTTTTGAATTTTCTTTGGTAAGTTTGTTTGTGTTAATTGTTTTTTACTTTTTTGTAGATTTCGTGTTCCGTTTGATTTCTGGGAAGGTTACCGGAAGGAAAGATGAGAATAGGATAGTTTAAACCTTATATTGAATTTGCCTTCAGTTTTTTTTTTTTTTTTTTCATTTCATCTGGAGTGGGGAAATCAAAGGTATTCAACTGTATTTTCATTGATTTTTTCCTGTAGTCTTCTCGGCTCTGCAACCAAACTGCGCACCCGTAAAAATCTCTTGAACTCGCACTTTGTTGTTGCTTGGCGTAGCTCTGCTTGTTGCAGCCATATTATAGCTATTCTGCCGTAGTTGTAGATTTTGATTTATAATATATGACGCTATTCAAGTAGTGATATTTTTTATTTTTCAATCGTCTTAGCTACGTGGCTAGTTTAAATATGTTGATGTATGTGTTATCCTTTCCTTCTTATCTATTTTATTTTATTTTTTATGTCAATGTTTTGTGCCTTATAGATATCAGTATTTTGATGTGTCTTTGATATGTATTTGTAGGTGAGAGATGGTTGCCTTTGGGAAAAAGCTGAAAGAAAGACAAATTGAGGAATGGCAAGGGTATGCCTGATAAGTTTTTCATTTTTGTAATCCATTATGTATTGCACCGGATTGGATATATCCTAAAATGAAAAACTAAAGCTAGGCATTGTCTTAGTGAAAGTCATTTTTGTCATTTAGGTGCATGAAAATTGTCTGAATATCTATACATGACCTGTGATCTGACTATATTCTGAATTGTTTTAGTTAATTAGTTCATTACCGAGTCCTGAAGCCTAAGGTGATGAAAATATCTGCTTTGATTTCTAATTCACAACTTGTTATGAATTTGCAAGATATGCTAGGAGGATTTGATAGTGAGTTAGGAAGCATATAGTTTGGTAGAGTGCAAGGAGATCCAATAATCTTGTTTAAAATGGGAACATTCAAGTTAGCAGCATGCAAGAATACACTTGGAGAAGCCTTCCTCTTAGGGCTATTGGAGGATTTATCCGGCCGTTAACTTCAAGGCTCCATGGGTTTAGTTGAGTTGTGCGCAAGCTGGCCCGGACACCCACGATTATAAAAAAAAAGAATACACTTAGAGAAACTTGAATAGTGAGAGTATTTACCCTGGTTAGCATCAAAATGAGGGTTGGATATGCTAAAGTACCAACAGGGTTGAGTGTTGGAGTAATATTGTAAAGATTCGGAAGCGCCTATTGGATTTGAAGAGTTGTGTGAATATTGGAGGAGATTTTCTAAGTTAACAAATTGATGAAATTTTTGGTTGACGAAATTAATGATTCAAAGTTTTTTGTAGTTATTCTTCTTCTTGTCTTATTATTGTCATAAGAACCACCATGATCACTATTGTTGTTGAGTTGTTATTTTACCACTGCCTCTACTATTATTTTGTTTTTGTTGTTATGTTATTATTATTAGTATTGTCATTTATTGTTTTTTTTCTTTGAGATATTATGAGAACGTCTTCCTTGTGCTCCCAATCTGGTTCCCATTAGGTATTATATCAACTACAAATTGATGAAGAAGAAAGTAAAACAATATGCTCAACAAATTCAAGTTGGAGCACAAGATCGTCGTCATGTTCTTAAGGACTTCTCCAGAATGCTGGATACTCAGGTACATTAGAATTTTATATGACAAATGTACATGTATATGTTTTCATGTGAACACTGATGCATTTAGTTCTGTTTAACTAGTTTTGATCAAGAACACTGGACTAGGGCGCGCCCTGTTAAAATTAAAGCATTGAATTTACTGGCAGTTGATGCCAGAAACTGGAGAACAGTACTTCTTCTCTTTCTCCTTTCCTGATGAGCTTTCTTGTTGAGTGGAAAACCCAAGAAGGAGATAGAATGGGAACTCACTTTCTCTTATGCCCTTGGAAACTATTATCAATGGTAGTGAAAGAGTTTACCGGTTTGACATGCAAAAGATGTCAATTTGGTCCGATGATGTGGTGGGGGGCACAAAATTGATCTGTTTTCTTAGTGAATCTAAATCGTCCAATCATTTACTTTCCACAACGTTCTGATCTGTGCTTTGTCATATCTGTGATTAATGTTTGCCTGTAAATCCTACATACTCTGTGTGTATATGTATATTCATGCATGTTCATATCTTCATTTTTTTACCCCAAGTACTTGGTTTATGGCTTGGTTAAAATTTGGTGTCCATTACCCCTGATTTGGGATGGATTTAATTCGCTCCTTATTACAATTTCAGATCGAAAAGATTGTCCTTTTTCTGTTGGAACAACAAGGGCTACTAGCAAGCAGGATAGCCAAGCTTGGAGAAAAACATGAAGCTCTTCAGCAGCAGCCAGATATATCCCAAATATCTGAACTACGAGAAGCTTATAGAGCAGTGGGACGAGATCTGTTAAAGCTTCTTTTTTTTGTTGAAATAAATGCTATTGGTTTGCGAAAGATCCTGAAGAAGTTTGATAAACGCTTTGGCTATAGATTCACTGATTACTATGTTAAAACCCGTGCTAATCATCCTTATTCCCAGCTGCAACAAGTGTTCAAGCATGTGGTAATATGCCCAAGGCTGAGGCATTTTTCTGTTTCTAGATTTGAATTGACTTTAGATGGGGATTTTCCCTTTTTATTCTTGCCTGTAGTCTTTAATATCAATCTGATGGGGACAAATATTCTGATGTTAGGGGGTCCTTCGTATATTTCAATTTTTCATATGTAAAAGTGATCCTAGTAAATGATCCTAGCAGTAGCCGGTGATGACGGTGGCGAATGAGGAGTTCCCTTCTTAGAATATTTACTTCTCTGAACTAAAAGCTTTCTCTATTGAGCTTTCTCTATTTACTTCTTAGAACTATCCCAAATATCTGAACTACGAGAAGCTTAAAGAGCAGTGGGACGAGATCTGTTAAAGCTTCTTTTTTTTGTTGAAATAAATGCTATTGGTTTGCGAAAGATCCTGAAGAAGTTTGATAAACGCTTTGACTATAGATTCACTGATTACTATGTTAAAACCCGTGCTAATCATCCTTATTCCCAGCTGCAACAAGTGTTCAAGCATGTGGTAATATGCCCAAGGCTGAGGCATTTTTCTGTTTCTAGATTTGAATTCGACTTTAGATGGGATTTTCCCTTTTTATTCTTGCCTGTAGTCTTTAATATCAATCTGATGGGGACAAATATTCTGATGTTAGGGGGTCCTTCGTATATTTCAATTTTTCATATGTAAAAGTGATCCTAGCAGTAGCCAGTGATGAAGGTGGCGAATGAGGAGTTCCCTTCTTAGAATATTTGCTTCTCTGAACTAAAAGCTTTCTCTATTGAACTTTATACTGGTGACACTGATTACGCTGAGGGATTCTGTAACTAGGAAAGAGTTTTATGTAGAAGAACAAGCAGATTAATCATTGTATTGAATTTCTTTTGCACTCACATTGTTCTTGAAGTGCCTTTATCATCTTGTATCTAATAGATCTCAATAATTTTTGTTTCTGTTTTGCTTCTCTTCAATGTAGCTACAACTGACTGGCAATTGAACTTGCAGGGAGTAGGGGCTGTTGTGGGAGCCATATCTCGCAATCTTGGAGATCTTCAGGACCGTCAAGGAAGCTACTTATCAATTTACGATCAACCTGCCCTTCCTCTCCAGGTATCACCTTATCTCTACCCAATCCTATTTGTTCAAATTGTTTAAGTTTCCCCTTTATTTTTGTTGCATGCCCTAATTAAATTGTTGTATTTTTAAAATTTTACGTTCTTGGCCTGCGGCATTCTATGACTGATTGATTATTTGGAATATGGTCAAAGAATATTTTATTTATAGTTGCTTACAACCTATTCCCTGGAGGTCTTTTGCAGGATCCTGTGATTGATGCAATAAAGGCGGCTGTGGACAGGTTAACACACTCAACAAACTTCCTTCACTTTTTGGCCCAACATGCACTTATTATGCAAGAAGAGTTACCTATTGCTATTGAGGAGCATGTAGATGATCAGAAATACCATTTTATGTCACTTCTGTTAAACTTGGCAAATACATTTCTTTATATGGTCAATACATATATTGTCGTCCCGACAGCAGATAATTACTCCACAAGTCTTGGAGCTGCAGCAACAGTTTGTGGTGTTGTCATTGGGGCAATGGCTGTTGCTCAAGTGTTCTCTTCAGTGTATTTTAGTGCTTGGTCAAATAAATCATACTACAAACCTCTTATATTCAGCAGTATTGTTCTCTTTGTGGGAAATACCATGTATGCACTGGCTTATGACCTTGATTCAATAGCAGTTCTTCTGCTTGGCCGTCTTCTCTGTGGGTAAGTAGTTGTACTTTTTTTTGGGTTTCTTTTCTCGCTTGTGATATGATGTTGTTACTTCCATGAACAAAGGTTGAGAGTTTGATTCTGTTGTCAAACTTTTTAATAGTAGGTTGACTTTATCTATTTGTTTATAAATCTAGCAGGTTTGATGTTGGTTTCTGTGTTTATGGATGTTTCTGTGTTTATGGATGACAAATTGGTGCCTCATTATACTTGGTAATTTTTTCCTTTAATCAAAACCTAAAAATTTGTAGCTTTTAATTGTGGTGTATCTTTTTCTTGGCTTCATTAAGTAATTAGTGACTGGTGGAGAAGTTATAAATTTGGTCTTGTTCAAGCATTTGGTAATTTTTTTGTGTTTGCTTTATTTTCTGCTGAAACTTTTAATTTGTGTTGATGATATTATTAACAAATGCTTGAAATTAACAGGGAATAAAAAAGAACAGTCTAAAATGTTTAGTTAAGCTAGGTATAGTCTTAAACTCATTATATTAGCAGATATTTGAAGGTACAAACTAGTTTATGATGGGCATTTGAAATACTCTGACATTTGACTGATGCATGGTTTCAACCTTGGATGGTGGTGGGATATAATCCTCCAAAAAAATATAAATGCAGATAGCATCCTTATTTGTTGCTAATAATGCGAGAAGCAGCTAAGTTAGATAGGCATGTGGTTATGTTTTTTGTTATGACGACTGTATTTGATCGCTTCAACTTGGATCTTTGCCACATCACTGAACTGCAAGGCAATTCTCTAACCTACCTAGTTTTGGCATGATGCCTTCTATGAGGGTGCCCACTTTTCTACCCGTGGGAAGTCTGATGACTCTACTATTACTTTTGCAACTGAAGAATGATTCAACATAGCTTATTCTATGGGAAATTCCCACTTTTCTACCCACCCATGGGAAGTCTGCTGACTGTCATGGCTGTTACTTTAAAACTAAAGACGAGTTCAACATAGCCATTCTTATTTCCATTCTGATGATGGTCTTGGAGATGGGTTCAACATAGCTATTCTTCTTCTTTGTCAGCTGCCTATTCCAACTGACTTCTTCTTGCCTTTCCTGCACTGTTGTCAGGCAATTTGTTCTGAACTGAAAGGAGGAGAGTTCCCACCTTGTCTGTCAGAGGGAATCTGTTAAATTTAACATTTCTTCTATTATATTGTCAATGAGCTATTTTGTCAGGCATATTGAAACTGTGGAATTTGGTTATATATTTTTACTTCACCAGGCACTTTTGACACACTTGTTTTTATCAATATCCTGCCAGCTGCCTATTCCAACCGAGGCAGCACTATGGTCAGGCAATTTGTTCTGAACTGAAAGGAGGAAAGTTTCCATATCTCTGTCAGTGGGGATCTCTCAAATTGAACATTTTTCTGATATATTATTAATGCGTTATTTTGTCAGGCATATTTAAACTGTGGTATTTGGGTTCATATTTTTTACTTCACCATGCACTTTTGACATTTTTTTTGTCAATATTGCAGATTTGGCTCTGCTAGAGCTGTTAATCGACGTTATATCAGTGATTGTGTACCATTAAAAATCCGCATGCAGGCTTCTGCAGGTTTTGTTAGTGCCAGTGCTCTTGGAATGGCATGTGGTCCTGCTCTTGCTGGATTGCTTCAAACTAATTTCAAGATTTACAAGATCACATTTAATGAAGACACTTTGCCTGGTTGGGTTATGGCTATTGGATGGCTGCTCTATTTAGTTTGGCTATGTATCTCATTTAAAGAGCCTGCTCACGAGACCGAAGAGAGCAATAATCAGCAGGAATCTAATGCTGGTGTGTTTATTTCTATATCATTAGTTGTGTTACTTAGGGTTCACCTTCTCTCAATACAAACCACAATCCCTGATTGATGAGACCTAGAGTTGCCCCAAAATATAGATCCACTCAACACCCACCGTGAGGAAAAAGAATTTGAAATTATATGGCATACAGAACTTCCTTTTCTTGTTTAGTCACTGCCGTTTTCTAATTCTTGAGAGGCTTTTAGTGTTTGTTGTTCAGGATCTTCAAATTCTTCATCCTCTAGGGTTTTTTTCTTTTTAAATTCTTCATGCTCTAGGCTTTACTGTTAGTTATTCAGGATCTGCTGGGTCATCAGATCAAAGACACCTCTGGTCAGGTGTGCTTTAGACTTCATTATGCATCAGGAAGTTCTGATTCTTTATTCCAATCGCACCTTTCAGCTGCTAGTCTAAAACAATAGACATTACAAAACCCTAGCAAGGCTAAAGAGCATTTGCTTGACTTTGAAGGGGCTTCAAAACTTCATAAGTGCCCCCTAAATATGTAATTCTAGCCGTTTGTGTTTTCAAGGGATGCAGAGTTCTAATTCTAATGTGCAGAATGGGGTTTAACCTGTGTATAATCTCAAGACTCCCATATTTGTTTGGTGAATCACTTGTGCTCCTGTATTTTATGTTGACACATAGTGATGAAATGTTTTTATGAAATATAGACAGAACATTGTGTTTAATTTGAGATGGTTGATTTATTTTCTTTTTAATGACAGAACCAGAGGAGAATGATGCGATTGAAAAAGGTCTTGCCCAACCATTGCTCTTAAGTTCAGAAGACAAGCAAGAAGAAGAAGATGGTGACCAAGACAATGATGCGAGTGAAGAAGCACCTGAGGAATCTCGTGGGCCAGCCACTTCTATTCGTTCAGCATATAGATTACTTACTCCCTCAGTAAAGGTATGTATTAATTTTGAAACTCATTTGCACTTGCCTAGCCTTGGAAGTTCATTCATCAATTCTATGTCATTGTTAACTTGAACAGTAACTGTGAAAAAAGAAAGGGATACAAAAATATGGGAGCAATGGTGCCTACTTAGGTTTAAATTATTTAATATGTAGTTAAAAACGGGATATTCCTTAGCATGCCAATTTTCTGAAAGATCTCTATCTCAGGATTTATAGCTGTGTAAATAGTGTGAATTGGTTATAAGAAAATTGTACATTTGATTGCCTCTTTAAACATCACTACTAGAAATTAATTTATTAAGTATATCATTTATATTATCATTCCATGCTTCTGGATTTACTTCGATCCAAAAACTTTGGAATGATTTTGTCTCACTTAGATCTCCATTAGCGAATTTGTCTAGATTTAAATAATAATAATTTTATTATTACCTGAACTCTTACTCTGATTTCTATAATGTAATCAGGTTCAACTATTGATCTATTTCATGCTCAAATATGTGATGGAAATTTTACTCTCAGAATCTAGTGTTGTTACAACATATTACTTCAGTTGGTCCACGAGCAAAGTGGCAATCTTTCTTGCATGTCTTGGCCTAACAGTTCTTCCAGTAAACATTGTTGTTGGAAGCTACATAAGCAACATGTTTGAGGACAGGTAAGTTGCAAGAAGTTCAATTTTGTTCTAACTTTGTTACATTTGATGTGTCTATATCGTCTGAGCCAAAAAATTTGGAAATTCAAGAACATAATGTAACATGGATTCTTTAAAAAAAGACCTGGTGAAAAAGGGAACGAGATATCTGATGAAGATGTTTCTAGTTCTCAGAGGTAATATAATTTCTGATTGAAAATGTCATAGCTATGATGGTGGAAGATTGGACATGCCAGTATTAACCTTGTCTGCCTTCCAATTTTGCCTTTAGACTGATGACCTGATGAGTTTATATAAAAAGTGGGTTTTACAATGGATCAACCAGTCATGATTTTCCCACAGGACTCAATTGAAATCATCCTAATATCAATAGAATTCAGTCAATATGCTACATATTTCTGAAACCAAGCTATGTAAACTTTCAAGGGATCATGACTTTCAGACGGAATCATCATAAAATTTGATTGGCAACAAGATGAAGAGGATGACTTGGGAAAAGAAGGGGGGAATGGGGGTTTGTTGCAATGCGAAACTGATACTACTACCTTCTTGCCAAGATATCTTACAGTAGGGAGAATTATTAGCAAACCATGCTCCCTGCACTCAACTATGATTGTGTCATGTGCTTAATGAAGCACTTGAACTTCACATTTATCTATATTGATTCTATGGGACAAAGTTACCATTATTCTTTTTGTTTTCCAGTGTTAATTATCTAATCTCAGGTCTGTTCTGCCTGGTTCACTTTCCTTGAAGTTTCCATTTCAAAGACCTTGTATTCAGTTTGTTCTTAATATGACACTTGGCCATTCTAGAAAAAGATAGTTTTTTTGTTCCTTAATGTCTGTTGAATTATCCAGAAGAAGATAATTCTTCTGTTCCTTAATTGTTTGTAGAATTTTATTTTTTTAATTTTTTAATTTTAAACTGTTATGAGGATGAATTTCTAAAATATACATAAAGTATTATTGTAATTAGAATCAAATTAGGTTTAGTAGTTTGAGTCGATTTAAGATTAATAGTTAGAATCAAACTAGGATTAGAGTAGTTGGAATCAAATTGGGATTAGAGCCACGATAGGCCGTTAGAATTTTAATACATTTTGGATTTCTTAAAAAAGTTTGTGAATAAGGCTAATTTATGTAAATCCAAAAGAGATTTTGTTTGAGTTATAACATTTCGTTTTCTTTGCAATATTTGCTATCCTCGATGGTGAGATTGTATCGACTTTCTTCTAGGTAAGACACCTAGAAAGCCTAAGTGAGATTGAAAGGTTTCTATTTTTGTTATATATTTTCTCTACCATACTTTTTTATCTATATATTTCAATTTCATCCCTTGCTTCTCTTCTTAAACCCTAAGAAAATAGTACCGTAACTCATCTATTCAAGTGTAGGCAACCTTCCTAGGGCTGTCCTTCATGGTGAATGTACTACAATGAACATGGATCAGGAATATGAAAAGATACATTATTGCATAGAATTTAACAAAATATTTGTAGATAGGCAAAATGGAGATAACCAATAATGAGATTTACCCTCATAGTTAGATAAAACTTTGTTGAGTGGCATCTCCTAGAAACAGTAAACACTGCTTTAAGGCTGAAAGAATCTGATACCAACACCACTTACACCTTTCGCCATTGACATAGTTTTTAGAAAGAGAATGATCAAAGATACAATGTCATTGCACCTTTCATCTCTATATCCATGCTTTAAAGAGCACTATCAACAAATGAGTCTTATCTTAATAAAGGTGTGCTGGTTGTATAAATCACTAGATTTAAAGCCATTAATGTGCAGGTTGGTACATATTCAGTGATAAATTTTATGCCTGAGGAACTACATTAATAATATTTCTCCAATAGAATATCAATTTTACTTTCCTAGTGTCACATGAAGCGTACCTTTTGATTAATATTACTCTTTAAATTACTTATTTGCTTACAATTTTGAATAAGTAGTTACTTGTACTTGGAGTTGCTCTTATTCAGTATGTACAAAATTGGCCTTATATCATTAGCAACTTCCGTTTTACATCTGATTTTTGGGCATGGATGATAAATGATTAGTGAATTCTGTTGCATGATCTCTAACTCCAGTTAATGATGACAACATATTAGTATAACATCTCTCCTGTTTGGAATTTTTTTTTCCATAACTTGACCATGTTCATTCCTGATTGATCTGAACGCAGGCAAATTTTATTAGCATCTGAAATAGTTTGTCTCATCGGCATACTCCTAAGCTTCAACATAATAATTCCATACTCTGTTCCACAATATGTCTGCTCAGGACTCCTCATGTTTGTTTCTGCTGAAGTACTTGAAGGTCAGTTTATGCATTCTCATTCAAATAAATTACCTTTTATTTGATCTTAAGAGAGAAAATTAATGTGTGAAACAGAACAGGGGTTCCAAAAAACTTTATAAGTTACTATCCCTTGGGGAAAGTAGCCAACTAATTTATACTAACTATTTGGAATACTAAGCAATTGAAAATCAGCTAGTTTTTGTTCATCATAAGCAGAGAGGTATACTTGATGTAGTTTGCAATTAAGTGTCCCATTGATACTCAATTCTGGGTAGCATGGTTCCTCTTCTGTATATTTAATGGCTCATAGGAACCTTCTTCTTCTTTTCCATCCCCTTGAATAGGACGGAAGAACCTTACCATAGATTCCATGAATAGTTTAAGCATGGATTGGTCTTGTTAGTGATTTTCTGTTTTTGTTACTTTTATTTTTACTTGATTTCTTTCATGGGTCCTGTATTGGGTTGGACCCTTTTCTTTCTTTTTTCTTTTTTCTTTTTCTTTTTTTTATTAGAACCCCTTTCATCTCCCACTAAAAGACCTTGTAGAGGGAGGAAGGTTCTTTATATATATTCACTTCAATTAGACTGTGTCCAATCGATGTGGGAATTCCAACAACTAGTAAGCGGTACATGTATTAGAAAGTACCAAAAAGGGCATCTCGAAGTACACATGGTGCATATAAGGGCCACCTAAGAACACCAAAAAAGAAAGGGAAAAACAAAATACTTGCTCCCTCTAACTTTCCCAACCAATCAAGGAAACCTATTAAAGTCACAAGTATTTTCTATAAACAAAATAGAATAAGAAAACCAACTGTTAAAAAACAAAGACTTGAGTAGTTGAATTGAGAACTCCATATTCTCAACATAGCTTTTATTTCTTTATTTCCAGAACCCAAAACAGACAGATAGGCGCTGCCCTCCACTCTTTCCTCCTTCAAACAAAGGAGCCAAGCGACCCTTACAAGGGTCTGTCTCACCATGGACTGAATCACCCCCTCTACCCTCGATTAATATGTTTACCCACGGAATAAGCACTTTACAACTATCCCTGCCTTCACAATTGGAGGGCAATTGACCCAGGTTTTCTTTCTTATGCAAGAGAGACAGAGAGTTGGTACTTCATTTTTTGATAGGTTTGTTTAAGAGTCTAATATAAATTCTTCTATCCGTGATGCCTTTTTTGAGATTTATTGTTTCATTCGTGAACCACTATTGCACTGCTATTGATAACAAATAATAGTTATGGACTTCAATTTCATTTATGTATGAACCCAGGCGTCAATCTGGCACTCCTCTCTCGGGTTATGTCATCAAGGCTTTCTCGTGGAACTTACAATGGTGGACTGCTTTCAACTGAAGCTGGGACAATCGCTCGAGTTATTGCAGATGGCACAATAACCTTGGTTGGTTACTTGGGTGAGAGTAAGCTACTGAATCTCACCCTACTCCCTTCACTTCTCATCTGCATATCCTCCATCATGGCTACCTTCTTTACCTACAATTCTCTCTATTAATCCATGTCTCTTGCATCCAAAGTAGTGTCTTCTAGTCCACTCCAGTTCTCAAAATTTCTCTGGTATTCGTTACTTTTTTCTTTTTGGGTTGGTCCTTTATGGATGCTGTATAATATGATAAATTAGCTCCTTTATTCCTCAGTTGGATTTTCATAATTTTTCGAGCCTCAATTGAAGAGGATGTATTGCAAGTTCTTTTCCATTCTTTTGTTGTTTATTCATAGCATATCATCAATTGCTTTTACATTCTGCTATTGTAAGTTGAACTATGGACGGCTCTCACCTCATCTTCTGGGATATTAAATTCTATCTTCTGAACTGTTTTTTGCGCTGCCCATGTGACATTTATTATGGTCTATGTTTTTGTCCGAAGTGGTTGATTCTAAATTTCTAATGCCTTCTATCATTGCACCTGCCCGCTGAGATCTGATCTCAGGTATTAAATAGTGCTACGTGGATCTTTTTATATTCCTTTATTTTATTTAAAGGAAAGGACAATCTGCTCAAATAAATAAATAAATAAATAAACATTAGCTTAGCGGTCTTCCAATTCAAACATAAAGGCCGCTGATTCGTTAACATATTTGATTATCTAGAATGAACTATTCTATCAATCTGATGGGTGAAGTGAAATTTGTTTACCTATATGATACGATTAACATCACCTCCTTTTAGACCTTGGGGTTAACTCAGTTGGTTTAATACCTTAAGGTTTTAATGTAATGGTCATCTGTTCTGAGTCCTTTTAAAGTTATGAAAAGTTTATTCGATCATTAAGTTTAAATTTTTGTGGGATTAATCGAAGTGGTTCGGAAATCCATGGTTTAAAAAAAAAAAAAAAAAACATTTTCTCCATATATTCTTTGGAGGTTGTATTTACTCACGACAAACGTAATCCTCCTAGGACACTGAAACTTCTTACATCCTTTCGACACGAAGCCAAGGTGACAGCAACACCTCTCATAAGGATTCTATGAAAAACTGCCAACATTTTCCTTTTCCATCTTCCCTTTCCTGCTACCTCCAGCAGAATGATGAATAGGGAATCAAAGAATGGAAAGTAAGGGTTATCCTTATGAAGGTAATTATTGATTCCACTACTTTGTACGGTGAAAACGATGTTCAAGGTACCCCTTAAGACCCACTGAACCTCACGTCTTGACCTAGCCCTGACACACAAGAAGCTTTAGCGTCATGCCACTTAGTTTTTGATGCATTGGGATCTGGAAAAATGCTTCTACTCAATTGATCAATTAATTTTGTTTGCTCCAATCGAGTTCAAGAATGTATTAAATTTTACCAGAGGATAAAGATGGCATGTATTAAAACTTACCAGATTGTTGGAAATTTATGCTTAGTCAATGAGAGTTACAGCAGTGGCGAGTATCTTCCTCGATGCCCTCAACAATGTTAGCCTTCCTATTATTTATATGAAAAAACCAGAGGAATTATGTGAGAGAATATTAAAGGATGAACGCTCTATACTTTCTTCATCATAAGCATACTGCAATCTTTCCAATGTTTTGTTTAACTAGCTAATTTATTCTATTTTTTTTTTATAAATATAATGGTACTCTCTCTATATATTTTATCAGTATTGTATAAAATCCTGCAAGGTGTTGGCGAATACAATGGAGCAGTAAATATGTGTTAGAACTATATAAGATAAATAAAATTATAGTCAATATGTGATCATCATTCTCTGAAAATTTTCAGTTTGTGAAGTGCTAAATGATGGTTTTATAATACGATCAATTAATTATTACTTATTCATACTCAGGCATTGCTAAAAGTGGCCTTATGGTTATGCACATAATTTTTATACTTTGATAATTTTTAGCATTTATCTTTAAGCTAGTTCTAAAAAATAATTAATTTTTTTTGTTCTTAAAAATATAAAATTATTTTCATTTGCTTTTAAAGTCTAGTTCAAATACTAAAGGGGTGAAAAAGAGCTACGAGAAAATTCCAAATAAGAAATCGCTATTAGTGAAGGGTTTGTTATTAATTTCTCTGAGTGAGGTGTCCAATCCATTGTAATCGAAATTGTTACGAATTAGAAAGTAGGTTGACGTTACAACCGTGTCTGTTACTTTCATTGTACAGTTGTAATGGTTGGCAATTAATCATGAACTAAGAAATAAAATTTCTTTGTCAACCATTTAAATTCTTAACAACTAGAGTGTCTTAAATCAATTGTTTTTAAAATTTAACAATATCAATTAAATTTAAAATGCTCCATAGTTCAGATTTTGTGTCCGACGTCTACACGGATTTTTTTTTTTATTGAAATAAAAACATATTATAGTGGTTTTTTTCCTTTCAAAATATAGTTTAAATGGCCCTTTAAATATGTGGATAATATTTAAAAAATATTATTATGAAACATGAGTTAAAAAGGAGAGCGTGGAGAAATGACTGTAATTTTCCTTATTCATTGTAGAATATCTTACATGTAGAACACTTCTAAGTGAAGACATAAAAGGGAGAAATAATATTCTTTTTTTGAAAAAGCATTAATTAAAACACAAAAAGAGAGCATCAATAAATGGGGTTGATAATTTGTCTTTAGGCCTCAGTTAATTTCGTGTTAACGTTTAGGCATTTTGCTATATAACTTAAACCTGACATAAATATCAGAAAATGTTATTTAACCATTTAATAATCAGGTTGAATCAGGTGTTGTATAATGTTTATATGATTAATTTTCTGATTAAGAATGAATTATTTATACAAAAATAGATTTTTAAAATGAATTAAGCATGGCCCATCATGTCGTAACCCTAGTTACTTCAATTATTTCTTTTCATCCCGTTAGAAATCAAATAATAAAAAGTAGCTTTCCTTCCAACCCGATCCTGGTTTTCATTTAATTTCCATCGCTTTTTTCGCGGCCATTAACGAATTTATCAAGTAAAGAGATAATAATAAAGGCTTAACAGAGTGTTCTTTGATCTCGTTTGTCAAGTTTTTCAGATGCTGATTCAAACTAAGCAGAAATTGCTTCGACGTGATATAAGTTTCATATCAAATTCATATTCGTCAAGATGCTTTATTGCATCTAAAATTCCAGGTAGAATCTAAGATTCACGATTACCAATCAGAAATGATTCGTACCGCTTATTCTGCATGAACTCTGATTATTTTGTCATCCTCCAACGCTTTTAAGACTTTGGCCAAGGTTTCAAATATAACGTTTTAACGCCCGATTCAACGTAAATTTCTCTTCTTTCGGCTTATCACGCTTAACTCCAAACGATAAGGCTCACGCTTCAAATGTTTTGCACATGTAAACGAGTACCCTGTGCTCAAGCTCTAATCGGACAATTTACTACTTTAAAATTAAAGTATAATAAAAAATAAAACGACTAGTGATGAGTCAATTTATTTAAAATATAATTAGATCAATAGTGAAACCACTATATCAATATGAGTCAAATTTATATAGTGTAAGCTAACCCAAAAATTATCTATTTATTAAAATGGTTATTCACATTCATACGAATTTAATAAAAGATGCTCAACTCTTATTCATAAAAATGTGTTACATTCAGTTTATATGGGTGGATTTTGTCAAATTTTACTTAACCTATGCCATGGGGAAAATTGGTCTCGATAATCTATACCATGAGTCCAAATAAGGTAGCTTTTAATTTAAAAGACATGTTCTCGAGGCATGACTCAAATGATAAAGAAGCGAGATGGAATATAACGGGATTGAAAAGTCCTAAACTTGAACTCTAATCCATACGGGAAGAGAGTACTCCATCAAAATATCCAAAGTGAATAGAAACCAAAATAAAAAAGTAAAATTAGAGGGCAGATAAAAGGTCAATGTGACAATAAATGGAGAGGCCTAAATCCCCAACCAGAGCCCCGGGAGACGAAATTATGGTGTTCTACTTAACCTTCCCCATTTAGTGAGGCTGAACTACTTCTCACAAACAGTTGGATCTCATTTAAATCTTCCACACCTAATTTTGATTCTCCATATATACTTCATTCCTTCTTCGCCAAGGCTTCCCATTATTAGCAATCCTCCATTGGAATCCCACTACAGATGTCAAAATCAAGGAAGTCGCAATGATAAATTGATAATGGCCCCACATTTTTTGCGGCCAAAAATCAAATGGTACACACTGATTAGGTGCAGTTTTCAATACCCAACCGTCTGCTTATTTACACTCACAAAAAAAGATAATAATAATAATAATAAAATAGTCCAATATTTTCTTTGATATCTCAAGTTTTTTGAAGGTTGTCTTTTGCTTATTTAATAAAAGTGGGGACTTTATTTTCTTTGCTTCTGCTATAAATTCGGGAAATGGGAGTCACAGGATATGCACTTTCTTGAAATTCTAGTGTTAGGGGGCATCGGAATTGAAGGTAGGAGATAGGTTTGTGATCAGGCTTGAAGAGAGTGAACAAGAGATCTTTGTACCAGGCCAAACTTATTGCCCGCAGAAATTGTTGGGGCCTTTCAGTTTTATAACGACCCCATGCACATTGTACAAGCCATATATTGATTTTCTTTTTAAAGTTTTTTTGGGAAGGAATTCCAAGTGAGGTTTGAGAGGATGGGAGTTGGGTTGTGGCGATTCACTCTTTCAGCTTTTGCTGGAGTACTTGTCTTCTTTCATGGCTTCTGTTCTTCAGAGAAAGGTGCCACTCTTCACTCCCTTTTTTTTCTTTTCTTTTCTTTTCTTTTCTTTTCTTTCCCTCCCCTCTCTTCCTTGGGAATAAGATCACTCATTTATAAGCAAATGTAGAATCTGAGTCTAGCATTTTTCTAAAAGGATGTTTTCTTGGTTATTCAATTTGACAACAAAAATATTCATAACAAGCCTGTCTAATTTCCCTTCATTTTTTTTCCCTAATCATTATATATATATTGATAACCAAATATAGCTTAAAGACGCACGTGTATTATAATATTCGAGATGAAATTCAGATATTTAGTTTGATTTTATTTAACAGTGGGATAAATCAATTTGAAAGTAGTGATTTATATTTTATTTATCTGTTGATCCTGTTAATATTAGAATGTCACAAATTTACAAGCATGCAAATCTGGCCTCATTTTTCACCTCACGTGGATTATGAAAAAATATGGTGTAAATTTTGAATTAAATGTAGATTATTAATTATAGCAAAACTTGATGCAGACCATTGTTAAAAGGTCCCTGTCGATTGCCCTCAATTTCATTCAGTCATCACGAGGCCAAGAAAATAACTCATGACTTTGGCTTCATGATAAATGATATCAGGTTTCTATCAAAATTAATAGTACTCCCTTTTAGGTCAAATTATTATAGGGTGGTTTGATTCAAAAACCTTTTAAAAATTGAATTTTCGAAATCTAATCCTTGAATAATTTTTAATTTCGTTTTGATAAAAATATCCATATTATTATTTTTTGTAAAAATAACTCATTATTTTTAAAAACAATAAGTAAATATATAAAAATGGATAGCAGGTTTTTATTTATAATTAGTTATTTTTCAAAAAAATTTGAGGTTTTTGACACCTTTTAACCAAATATTTCATTATAATAAAGAAAATGAATAAATGACATGCATGTATTCACCCAAAACTAATAATAATAGTTAAAAAAGACATCTGGTGTCCAAAATTTAAGCCGGATAGTATTACTCCTATAAAGTTAGGTTGGGAAGTGATCGGTGGTGGTGTCTGGTGAGGTATTTTCGTAATTAATAATGTTTTTATTGTTGCTAGTTTCATTTGGGCATGCATGGGAGGTCGTCGTCGTCGTCTTCATTTTAATTAATTGCCTCACCAACCAAAAGAAAAAAAAAGCGGCCCTTCAATAGTGGTCCATTTTTCGATAATGTTCTAAAATAAATCTTAAAAAAGAAAAAGTTGATTAGATCATTACATTGTTGTTGTATACGGTATACTTTATTAGTGTAATCTTTCTCTTTACAGCTCCAAACTACAGCTTCATGCACCAGGCTACGACCGCGCCGGCGATTTCATACTACGACTACATCATTGTGGGCGGCGGTACGGCTGGCTGCCCATTAGCCGCCACTCTATCCCAAAACTACAGCGTTTTGCTGTTGGAACGTGGCGGCGCACCCTATGGCAACCCCAACATCACCAACATGGGTGCCTTTGGGGCCCCATTCACTGACGAGTCCCCGTCGTCGCCGGCGCAGCGTTTCGTATCCGAGGACGGCGTTATTAACTCACGTGCGCGAGTTCTCGGCGGCGGAAGTTGCTTGAACGCGGGGTTCTACACACGAGCGGCGGCGGATTATGTGGAAGGGTGGGACAGGGATGGTGAAGGGAGTCGTATGAGTGGGTGGAGAAGTGGTGGCGGTTCGAGCCGCCGATGCTGCAGTGGCAGTCGGCTGTGAGAGATGGGCTGCTTGAGGTTGGGGTTATGCCGTACAATGGGTTTACGTATGATCACATTTACGGGACCAAGGTCGGTGGAAGCATATTCGACCGCGACGGCCACCGGCACACGGCGGCGGATCTGCTGCAGTATGCTAACCCTACCGGACTTACTCTTCTTCTTCATGCTACTGTGCATAAGATCACCTTCAGAAGAAAAGGTATCATTTATTTATGAAATGTTTGGTTACAAGAAATCAAATAATTCAAAAAATTTTATTCTTACCTTCCCATGTTTTTTCTTAAAAAATAACATATTTTTGGATAAAATAACCTTTTTCATCTCTTAAAACATAAAATGTATTTTTGTCAAAATCATGCTAAAAGTTGATGGGGGTCAATGCGTTCCGATATTGGGATTTCAAAAAGGATCTTTTTTAAATAAAATCACCATTTATTTATTTCTTTTAATTTAAAAAGAATTAATTATAAATCTAAAATCTTACCCTTTTTTTTTTTTCTTGAAAAATAACTTATCCAGGACAAAAATGTTATTTGCGATTTGTTACATCTATCTTTGAAAAAAATAATTATTTTATAAGAAAATAATGAAGATATTTTTATTAAAATGAGACAAAAAATTGATGAAATACTAGATTTCGAAAATTCAGTTTTTGGAAAGGTGGTTTAATCAAATCTTCCTAAAAAATTGAATTGAACAGGAGTGGTAAGGCCAATGGCTCATGGTGTGATATTCAGAGACGCATTAGGGCATAAGCATAAAGCCTACCTGAAGAGGGGCTCCAAGGCCAAGAGTAGTGAGATCATAATATCAGCTGGAGCACTTGGAAGCCCACAAACGTTGATGTTGAGCGGGGTGGGCCCAGCCCAGCACCTTAAGGCCCATAACATTACACTTGTATTGGACCAACCCATGGTGGGCCAGAGGATGTCGGACAACCCAATGAACGCCATCTACGTCCCCTCCCCTATCCCTGTAGAGGTTTCTCTCATTCAAGTCGTCGGCATCACCCACCTTGGCAGCTACATCGAAGCCGCTAGCGGTGAAAACTTCGCCGGTGGCAGTCCTCAAAGGGATTTCGGAATGTTCTCTCCAAAGGTAGGTAAACCTGTTTCTTAGTTTCTTTTTCCTTTTGGGCCTTCAAACTGATCCGGCCCAAATATGGAAAAACCCATTTGCAGATTGGACAGCTGGCAACAGTCCCACCAAAGGAAAGAACACCAGAAGCCATAGCCAAAGCCATAGATTCCATGAGCAAGCTGGAGGAAACAGCCTTCAGAGGAGGATTCATCCTCGAGAAAATCATGGGCCCAGTATCCACCGGCCATCTGGAGCTCCGAACCCGTAACCCGAACGACAACCCGTCTGTAACATTCAACTACTTCAAAGAGCCTGAGGACGTACAGAGATGTGTTCAGGGCATGCAAATCATTGAAAAGATAATAGACTCAAAGGCATTTTCCAAATTCAAGTATGATTACTTAACAGTCCCGGCATTGATTAACATGACACTCAATTTTCCGGTCAATTTGTTGCCGAAGCATGATAATGCTTCGGCCTCCCTAGAGCAGTTCTGTAAGGACACTGTGATGACTATATGGCATTATCATGGAGGCTGCCAAGTTGGTACCGTCGTTGATCATGACTATAAGGTTATCGGGGTTGACGCGCTACGAGTTATTGACGGATCCACCTTCAACTACTCTCCGGGGACTAATCCTCAGGCCACTGTCATGATGCTTGGAAGGTATATATGTATATGTATATGTATTCATATCCAAATATTACACCACCATACTCATTGATATTGAAATAATGGTAGAGGATGTCAGCTTACGTTAGTACTTGATTTGTTTATGGTGCAGGTACATGGGATTAAGGATTCTGATGGAGAGACTTGGAAAAGATTTGTCCAAGTAGATGGAGACGTGGGACTATAAGCATCATAGTTTGTTTTTATTTTTGATTTGGATATTCATGCGTTTGAGTTAAGAGGTGTTGATGAGTTGGTATTTGATAATAATTCGAAGCAACTTGACCATGGAATTCTCTCCTTGTTTGCTCCTTAATACTACAGTACTGTGATTTCCTTGTTGAAACTTGTTGGTGATATATAGATTTTCAAATGTAATGAACAATCTTTGGTGTGGTTAAATTAGGGGACAAAGTTGTTGTAGAAATGGTCTGGAAATTCAAATTTTTGCAGAAAGAAAATCAGTTGGCAACAGGATAGGGCTGGAATCTCTTGAAAGAACAGTAGGGTTTACAATTTACATTACAAAGAATGGAATTGGCTGGAACCAATCTGAAAATAATATCTAAGATCACCATCAGATGGGATCATAGTAAAAAAAAAAGTTTTCAGATTATGAAAGAGGAAAGGTTAGATTCTGTGTGTCCCATCAATTACTAGTGAGCATTAGTAACACTCCTACTAAAGGGCTGAGTTAGAAGATCGAACAACTCAACATCAAATATTAAAAATTGTAAATCATGTAGACCATATGAATGTTGTTGTCTTAATGCAACTGATCAAGGATAGAAAAAAACTCATTTGCAGACTATTAGCATCATATTGATTGGACAAAAACAACATCGGATTCAACGTTGTATTAAATTCAGAATCACCCAAAGCCAAAAAACAAAGCACATTAAAAAAGAAATGAGAGGAATATGACACAGAATATACCTAGAGGCCCGGATTTTTCTTTTCCAACATCTGTAAGCGAAAGAGGGCATCTTTCTTCTGGGGCTACTTTTTCTCATCCTCACTGATCCGAACAGATATGGAGGAAAAGAAACATTCATAGGTCGAAATCATGCTATGAAGAATCTCAACGATAGTAAGAAGCTTTTTTTATCAGAGAAGCGCCTTTGCATGGAATGCTTACTTTAAGAGAAGGCATCAAAGGATATCCAAGGCATAACCCTCTAGCATATGCCATTTCTCAATGGCTTATTCCATAGCTAGAGCTCGAAAAGAAGTGCTTTCTAGAACATGCATATATATATGAAGCCCTAGGGTTCTTAATTGCATATATATAAGCAGAAGCAGTTCATATATAAATATCATCATGCGGCGAGCAGACAGTGTTCTGCACTAAGCGAAGTAATATTAGGGCTTCTCTCCTTTTGGCAGGAGATGGAAATAGATTATCTGCAGACTGCAGTGTTGGTTATCTTCCAATGACCCGCCAAAGGAGAGTTGCCCTGTAACTACTTCTGCTTAATAAAAGCTTATCCAAATGCCACACCACTATCTGCCTCAAGAAAGGTACAATTAACCAACTGCATGTACATATTTTTCATTTTCTTCTTCTCTCTCTCAGGGTTATACTTTATTAGTGATGATATTAATCGTTGGTCCATCAATGCCACAGTGTGCATAACATTTATATATACTGACAGGTCCACCACAGATAGTTTTGTTAGTTCAAACTAGCTAGATCGTATTAATAATTAAAATTGCAGTCAAGCCAGAAAATAAAGTCAGGAGTTAGTTAAAGGGTATGATAGCAGGTAGTGTGACTCTCTTAATGTGAACTCGTTGTCCCGTGTTTCTAATGGGGAGACTTTTTTTTTTCTGAATTTTAGGGGCGAATGGCCCACTGTGTGTTTTTTATTTTTATTTTTTTCAGAATTTCAGGGGGCGAATGGCCCACTGTGTATATATATATATATATATATACCCTCTACATTTAATTATATTGACGGAAGAGGGTTGTGATGGTTAACTAAACCTAATAGAAGATCTTAACTCAAGGTTTTATAGGTGAGAGAACTTTTCAAACTTAAATATAACTTCACAATTTTTTATAGAATCGATGTGTATCAGAATGACCGAAAAAAAGGAAGAAAAGTTTGAACTCTATGGATAAAAAGGTGTACAAGTTCAGTCTTCAGAAGCTGCTGCATTAGTATTTAGTACAGATTTCTAACTACAATACCTCTCCATTTTCCTGGAAAAACATTTTAGGATTACAACCAAATGAAATAGCATGAAAAACACAAGTTCAATTGAAACAAATTATGAATTTCTCAAGAAAGGCTTTCATCTGTTCACCTAGTCTTTTCATATAACTTAATTGAAAAGATAGGGTCATCTTCTCATTAATTAAGCAATGATG